>OZ017780.1:6475919-6616221 GCA_963969325.1 Lycopodina hypogea | reverse complement strand
CGTATGCTTTTTTTTGTTGTGTTGTTTAAAGATGTAAAGTGCATGTGTATATTATAATGGTTATGTGTGAGTGGGATGGTGGGTGGAGTGCCATGGGAAGGGAGAGAAGGGTGACATGTTGGGGAAAATTGGAGAGAACATTCAAAGGAGTGAATGGACGTGTGTCTTTTGTTCCGTCTTGAATCAAAGCAGAAATGGCAGTACTGAGCATGGGAGGGGGAGGGGAAGGGGTGTACTTGCACACCAGATCATCATGTACTGCATCTGTGCAGAATTATTGCATTTGTCATCTTTAAAAGTGCTCCTTCTGCGAGTATGTGTGGTGTGTGTGTGTGTGTGTGTGTGTGTGTGTGTGTGTGTGTGTGTGTGTGTGTGTGTGTGTGTGTGTGTGAAGGTTTGTGTTTGTCTAATATGTGTCAAACCGTCTGTTTACTTAACTCATCTGAATGTTTATTTTTCATACTTTTATAAAATTCTTTCACTATTTCGTCATTCGTGAACAAAAATTGTTCTTCTGGTCAACAGAATTACTGACATCAGGGGTGGTGTGGTGTCCTTTGTTTATTGTTGCTCTCTGTTTCTTCTTCAGGTGCATGGGGTGATACGAAGGTCCAGTTCGTTCAACACGGGACGTATCAAGCATCTTTTTAAAAATCCTGCCCTGCATCAGGGTGGAGGTAAGGTGGTCTAGCTGAAGATCATGCGACAATCAGGTGACTTGATTGTGGTTATCAGTCGTCAGAGGATGTGTTGTTTGCATTCACTCCCTTTCGTGTTGTCTGAGATTAATTGTGGTTGCCACAGAGCCCTCTGTCAACTTGCTTCAATCTGTTGTGTTCTTGATTCAGTATGTATCTACATTGGATGATATCAACCCCCCAGTGTCTGTCCCCCTAGGGAGTGATTGTCAACCAAGTTGAACCCGGTGTGATGCTAATGCATTGCTAGTACAGAGACCAGCATTCCTCGCTAGTGTGGTGTTCATACAACATTCCTAATATGACTACACTAGGAGAAAATACCCGGCATTGCCCAGGCCTGAAATATATTTATGATCATAAATAAAATATATATCTATACTATAAAGTATGAAAGTTTGTCTGCTTGTCTGTGTCAACTGTTGAAGTTAGATCCACAAGCCCATATATTTAGAATCAGTGTCACCAAGGGAACGTCATGAGCATATCTATATGGCCACACTCCTTTCTGTATTCAAAAAAAAGAGAGCCAAAAATGGTACTTTTGCCAGGAAAAAAAATGGAGCTACAGGCCTAAATCTTTGGTGTGCATACACGATTTGACTCTGCAAATAAAATGGGGTAGGTCCCATCTGTCCACACCTCTTCCTCGTGTGTAAGGCTAAAAATGTCAAAAATGTAACTTTTTAAAAATGCTTCAACCTAATCACATATTCATTTTTGTTTCAAAAATCGACTACATATATCTTCAAAGCAGACTTTTGTGACTACAGTTCACTGAAGGTGGGCTGAAAAACTGCCCATAGGGCGGGTTTTTTTGCTAATATATATAATGGAATTTCTTACAAATAGCTAGATAGTCACCCATATGCACTACTATCACTGACACTAATCTCTATATTAGAATGAACATAATACAATTAATCTCTATATTCTCATGATTCAATTAATGGGTGTGGTGTTTGCAAACAAACAAATGTATGCACAAATACAAAAGAGAAAGAGGAGGATAGATAGGAAAGAATGCAATGCCTCACAAACAATAGATATGTCCGCCCATGTCCCAGACAGATCCTATGTGGTCTGGCCAAGTGATGCTGGTTGGTTGGTCACCCCAGTTTGTTTTCTTTACTTGCTTCTAAGCGGGACTTCCACACCCTTTTATTAGGTGACATTCTTGGTCCAATCATCTGCCTCTTTAACGGCGGAGTGAAATTGCAATTTTTCAAGTAGCATGGACCCTTTACCAACCACAGCATTAAATGTATTGTATCATCAGCAAACTCCCTAGCTAGTCTCATGAAGCTGTCCTATTACCAGTCACTATCATTTTTGTTTGCGACCACACAAAAAAAAAATTACCTCCAGCATCCTGAAAAATGATATTTTCCGAACCAAAACCAAACTCAAACCTCCTCCAGCATGCAAGAATTCATGTACAAAGTTTTGTCCATCAACCATTTGGCCAATTATCATTAAAAAAATTTTTAAAAACATGTTATTTTTATTTTAATGCATTTAGTACTGTGATTGGTAAAGTTCAACCGATTCACTTATATGAAGGACGTACAATTTTGTATATAGAGATTGACCACCTCAACCCATTTAATTAGTGATTCAGTCTGTGTCTCCCTTAGCGATACTAATAACTTCAACCGGCATAAACTCAGTGTGATCTTCTGAAGCTATTCAGAGTGCAGTAGAGTTCAAATATGAATCTCATTTAAAAAAAAAAAAAAAAAAAAAAAAAAAAAAAAAAAAATTCCATTTAACCTCACTATAACCTCCTCCTGCTGCATCCACCTCCTCTTCTCCCCTCCCTCTCTCCCTTCCCCTTTCCTCCCTCCCTTTCCTTTCCTCCATTTGTGATGCTGAAACAAAAAAAAATAGTTATGAAAGTTAAAGTAACTTTCCCATTTTGAAAGCATATGTCTCTCTCTTTCTTGTTTGTGATCAGTCCTGGCTTTAAAATTGTGATATTCTCTCTCCTGTTTGCTTAGTGGTCCACTTCATATTGCATATGATTTTTTGTTAATTTCAAAATACCCTTTTTTTTAGTTGTTGTCCAAAGTGAGTTATCTTAAGCTAAGAACAGCAAGGTAGACGCAATTACGGTAATAGAATGAAGGCAGTTAGATAAACATGCAGTGTTTATTCAGTTGGATGGAAAAGCTTAGGATTTACCTCTTTCAGAATCAGTTGTGGAGATGACGCCCTAATTCCCTTTCTAACAAGCAGCTGCACTAGCTAATTGCATTGTACACAAAGCTCTCTATACCTACATGCAAGTATCCAATTTATAGAAGTCTAGTGTGTGCACAAAGCAATAACAGAAAATTATACCTTTTTTTAAATTTACACTTGACAATGTGGAATCTCATATTTCCCATTCAAGTTTGATACTGGTGGTACCAGCTCATGCATTACTAACTTATGATGATACACAGTGTTACACAGTGTTACACAGTGTTACACAGTGTTACAATGTTGAAGCATATTTAGCATCACAACTCATGCACAAAATGGCAAAGGCGGTGACATGTTAACATCTTAATGTCTGGGCTGAGTCAGTAAACTTGATATTGCTAGATCACTCAGTTTAGATTTATCATCATTTTTGTATGGTTAACCTAGAAGATATAAATAACTTCTCAGTTGGTTTGTGTACTTGTAGGCATGAATAATAAATCGTGCAGGTAAGATTGGATATGACCTTGTGTTAGACATTTTATTTTTATTTTGCTTCTTCAAGCTACAAAAAAAAAAAAGAAATTTACTTAAGTCTACATTGATTTATTGTACGCAGTTCATTCAATTTAATGGCTACCACTTTGAGGTGAATTTGGAATCAATTACGTGTAGCCTAATAGCAATTTCACTTTCTGGCTGTAAACTTTTTTTTTGTTTTCTAGCTGAATTATTTCAGAAATAGTAACTATACTTGTGTATATGCCTGGAGACTTACTTCCAAGGCCTCAGAAATATATCCAACACTTCTGTGGAGAAGAAAACATCAAATATACATATATATATGGCCGTCCTGACGAAGAAGTAGAATTTTTGGTCACCATTCATAATAGAGTTAAAACGATTATCAGGAAATTTTTTGCATTCTGCATGCTTAATGAACATCTGGTACAGTGTCTTAAGGAGCACTTTGAAGTGGGTTGAAGTGGGTAGGCAACGAGAAAGACCGATAAATGACCACACCCACTAGATTAAACCACACCCACTGTAGCTTCATTTATTCTATGACATTTTTTTTTCCAAGAAAGGTTGGATAAATAAATGCCCTATAATTTTGACTAGTGGTGTTGTTTCTTGCATATATCTCACCATGAGAGAGTGTGTGTGTGTACGTCTTTTTCTCTTGCCTACTGAAGTGAAGTACACATTGAATAAACGTTTGCGGTACATTTATTGATATTTTTGTTCTGTTGTTGTGTCCCCCCCCCCCCCTTTGGTTTACGATTTCCTCACAATTAATTGAGCACATGTACCTCATGCGTTACAGCTGTAACAATTCAGTGAGCATTGGTGGGGAGAGGGAAAGCTCTTCACTTTCTAATGACCAGTTTTACTCTGCACACAGCTCTCACTTGGACTCTTATAATAGTAGTGCTGTGAGGGATCAAAATTTTGGAAATACTTTTATTACAATTCAGAGTTGTGTTCCTTTTTTTATCTTGGACAGATGATTATGGTTGGATTGAACTTTAGTTTAGGCAAACTCCTTCCTTCCTTGAACTGACTGTGTATGCGTGTGCATGAGGTTAGCAGTCCAGCCGCTTCTGAACAGCTAGTTGGCTAAGTGAGTGTAAAGATAACAACACAACGCTTTCACCAATTTTCCAGAATACACAGACTCCAAAGACTCCAGAGAGGAAAAGTAACAAACCAAGTTATTCTACCATATGCAGTCATTAGGGTTGTTATTTGTAGTGTGAGGTGCTTTTCTGAATAGAAATGTGCTTGTAGTTTCAGAGTGCTGGTGGTAGCTGTAAGAAGGACTCCCACTGACTGCTGTTTGTCTGGGTGGGGCACAGGCTAATGGACACTGACATGAGCAGCTGGTGATGTGAATTCGCAAGACTTATGTTGATCTTCGTTCCTTTTCTATCCCTCTTCATTCATTTCTTAATTCTTTTTTCCCTTTCTTTCTTCTCTCTCTCTCTCTCCTCTCTCTCTCTCTCCTCTCTCTCTCTTTAATGCAAACACACTCAGGCACCAGCAACTGCCCACAGCACACCTGGTATGATAATGAACCTCATGGCATAGCTCTGTGCATTTTCTTCTAGTATCCCCTTCCCCCACAGGAGTAGGTTTCTCCTTATTGCCACCACTCTCAACTGGAGGCATGCAAACTGGTGTCACCATTTCTCTGAAAGATGGTGGTTTAATGTGGAGGGGAAAAAAAAAACCTTTTCGACTTCTGAGAACATACTCCTTGAGGAATAGTGCAGAAGTTACATGTACATTGCAACAGGTTGTGTACATAACAGTAACAGCAGCAACAATCGGTGGAAATGATGTCATACAGGTCTATTATACCAATAGCAGTTGTAGGTAATTATACTACGGGTATTTCAGACATTTTCAGTGTATTAATCTGTTTGTTCCCTTACTCCTTCCACAATTTTGGACTTGTTTAAATGGAAGGGGGAAAAGTTTTACAAGTTTTGCTAAACCCTGTGGAGATAATAGGCCCAAAAATTTCAATCAAGTGGCACCTCTGTTTGTCCAGTCGGTAAATTTACTTGGTCACTGCACCTCTCAGTATATGGATAATATTTAGTTTAGCGAAATGTGTATGCTTCACATAATTTTTGCCATTTCCAAATCATGTACTAGAATATCTATGGTCTGGTGTGGCTCAACCCTTTAAGGCTCATTCGCTGTATTATGTTGACCAATCTGTTCTGTTGAACATATTTCGAATGGGAATTTGTTAAATCTGTATCATTGCATTTCCCTGTTCATAATATTCTTTTGTCACGTACGTTTTCAGGTACATTGAATCACAGAACTAACAATAGTGGAGAATAGTTCTAGAAATTAAAATATAGAATTTATATTGTCCTATTATATATTTGTCCTGTGAAGAACAAGTGCAGAAAGAGGAAAAGGATGATGTTGATGAGACCTATTTTACCTCACAGTAAGTATCGATGCTGTAAATGACAGTATGAATATAACAATGTCTTCTGTGAGATGAGGCTCTCTGACCCAAGGTACCAGTTTAGCTACCTTGGGATAAGTCTTGAAGATTTGTTTATCTGCTGCCTGAAGTATTAATTATGTGCTTGTTTGTGTCTCCTGCTATAGACCTGGCTATTTAGCTAAACTTTTAAAAGTATATTATGAATTAGGAAGGACCATACCTCACACATCAAGGTATAGCAGCTTTGTTAGAGCTGAGATTACACTAACTGAGATCAAACTTACTGAGATTACACTAGCTGAGATTACACTAGCTGAGATTACACTAGCTGAGATTACACTAGCTGAGATTACACTAGCTGAGATTACACTAGCTGAGATTACACTAGCTGAGATTACACTAGCTGAGATTACACTAGCTGAGATTACACTAGCTGAGATTACACTAGCTGAGATTACACTAGCTGAGATTACACTGGCTTAACAGCTGGCTCTCATCCCGTGTTATCTTGCTACAGGAAACTCTCAAGTAATAAATATAGATCTTAAAGCAAACTCAGTGAAATATTATCTTCATATATTTCAGGCATCCTTGTCAGTTAGCTTTAGGATGGGTAAGCTCTATCCTGAAGGAGATGTTCAAGTCATTTGGATAGTACTTCAGTGAGCACATGTCAAGGCACCATCATGTGCTGCTGATAGGTAAGAAATCAGCATAGCATTCCATCAGCTGTGGAACATTCCAAACAGATTTGGTGTGGTATAAGTGAAAATATTAATATTTGTATGTGTTTTCCATGCTGGTTGATCATAAATTAAAGGAGACACATGCTGCAGATGAAGAAAAAAAAATTTTTACAAAGAAGATGTGATTCTGTATTCCAAGGAGGCAATGCTATTACATAATTGTGTATGGAGCACAGAGTCTGCCACCTATTGTCCACCCGGACTTGTTGATGGACGGGATGGGGATGGCAATGTCATTGATGAAGAACAGATGGCAACGTATCCAGTGGTATGGAGTTTGTGGCACTTACTGGAAGCAACATGCTAGTTATTATCATATTTAATTAATCTTCTTATTTAAAATATACAATTCAGGTATTCAAGGTCTTCTGCTTCTGTGGGTGATACTCTCAAAAAATGCTTCAAGAGCAGCACTGGTGATGTATCATGTCAGTACAGCCATGTCAGACAGACATGGACATTATATGTATTACTACATATGTGCATACACAAATGCATTACTAATACTGAAGTTAAAATATGAAATATTGAGTATTTGTCATTGAAACTCATCATGGGAATGAACTGTAGTTGGATGCAGGAGGGTGGAATTTGGATTGGCTAACAAATTCCTTAGAACAGTCAGCCCTAAAGTAGAATCATTTAACAGGCATGGACTGCAGAGAGTCATGAAGCTCACAAACACTGCACCACAAGCTGCACTAGTCCTATTTACCTGTATGGCCACTTCCAGGCATTTTCTTTTGCCTTAATACATTTATAGCCCTTAACTGAGTGTTGACAGAGACAGAGAAGGTTTAAAATTTCTTTTTTCCTCAATGGACATCACTTTAGAACAAAGGTGAGAGCACCTGCATAGTGCATTTATTCAAGGGATTTAACCTTCAGTCATACCCAACCTAACCTAATATAGCCAAGATTGGAATTTGTGATTAAGGTCTACATTTAATTGCCTGAAATGTACCCAGACAGGTTGATGTGCCAGGCTAATAAATGGTAGCACTGGGGCTGATAAATGTTCACTGATTGTTATATGTCCTCTAGCAAAATTAGGAATTTCATTGCAGCTGTTGAAAATACAGCTACTGTTGGTGACTTGGAGAGAGCCCTCCCTGGATAATGTGATTCTGCTGGGAGGTAAGAAAACAACAACAAGCTTTCAAAATGCAGGCTTACCGGTGATTGATGAAAGTCATGATTAGGCTAGAGACAAGACCCAGTTTCACCCACAAGCCCTTAGAGGAGTATCCATGGTTCTACTTTGAGACTGAAGCAGCTGTCACCAGTCACAGGTTCTCTACTGTGCCCATGGACCAACAACTGGAAAGTTAGGCAAGGATATAGCAATCAAGGCTGCTGCACACACCCTCTACCTGTGCTACAAGGTTACAATAATCATCAGCAAGTCCAACGGAATAGAGTTAACCACAAATTGTTCCAGAAGAGTTACACCACATGGGTGGAGGATATTCACCCTTCAACAGTGGAAGTATTAGCTGTCTTTCAAACACTGAGAGGAGGAACTTCCCTGGGTACTGGAGTGCTACACTGTGCCTACAAAGATATGGTCACCCACAACATTGCCAAGGTCAGGGCCAATGGAACACCAGTGGCCCCCATCATGACCAAAGGTGAACCAGAAGGAGAGGCCAACATGGAAGGCTCCAATAGGATCTGTGGTCTTCCCAGCAAGCCTAAGCTGAAACATCATAGCTGCAGGAGGAAGACTGACTGACTGACTGACTGAGAACCATGGAAATGGACATAAATACCAAGTACAATTTTCTTGCTTTGATGGAATAGAATATCTGGAACTATTTATGTGTGAATGGTTGAATAATATTTTCATGTCTTGGTTAATAAAATACTGTGCATAGTAATATCTTTGATATGTTTGGGTGCATGGAAATTGTGTATTACTGGGTTACTAGAATTTTGGGGTAGGCAGCTTTGTCTCTAGGATTTTGAATGAACTGGTTAAAACTGGTGTTTGCTTAATTAATTAATTAATTAATTAATTAATTAAATTTGTTCTGGTGTGTGTGCTATGCTAGTTTGAAGCAATCTCTATGTTTTGTTGGTACTGATTGCATAACTGGTGTTAGGGATGCTTATAGTTGTGGCTGATAATTGCCACTTCAGTTTATGTACATAGCGTGTAAATGTGCAAATACACACACACACACACACACACACACACACACACACACACACACACACACACACACACACACACACACACACACACACACATGCGGTTGACCTCACAGAATTCCCTTGATTCTATGAAGCTTTGTACATGTAGATATCCATTACAGTCCTCTTCAATCTGGAGAGCATTTGAACATTAGCTGAGCAAGAAATGTGTGAAAGTTGCGTGGTCTGCTGATGGCTACATCTCCTCTCCTCTGCAGGCACATGTGATGGGACACACACACACACACACACACACACACGCACGCACACACACACGCACACGCACGCACACACACACTAGTTCACATAAATCACTAATTGGTATTCCTCTTGTCGCTGCCTGACTCTTAGGAGAATTGCCTCATAATTCATTTTGGAGCTTTTCTTATAAATATTTCTTTTCATATTTTTTCTGTGCACTGTGCCCTCCTCTTGGGGCTGGGGTCTGTGTTCCAGCAACTGCTTATGCAATACCTTTAGTTTGTGAATTGGGAAGCAATAAGATTGCTCAAACAAATCCTGTAAAATGACATTTGGCCAGTTCATGATACATTTGCACTGACTGAATCTGGCCACTGTATATGCTGAGTCAGCAGGGCTTTCTTTTTTGTTGGGCTGAGCAGAGTGGGTTGCTAAATACACACACAGCATAGCAGACATAACTGCAGAGGACATTCACAGTTGTCATGGTAACTCTGCGTGTGTGTGGAGGGATCTGATAGAAAACCAAGGTGGGACAGGTGGGCGGGAAAAGGTGGCAAGCTTTGTGATCGTTATCAAAATCAAAAGAATGATTAAGCAACGTGTGATGGTGTGACCTCTCTGGAATGATTTGTTTTTTTTATTTAGCTTGTTTCTGGGATGTCTGCTTGGCTCACACACCAATATATATACATACATGTATGTATGTATGTATGTATGTATATATATACAAAACCTTAACTTTGTCTTGATGCTGCAATGCTTTCAGTGCAATAACTTAACAATGTGACTCAATATGGCTGGGTTCAAAGGTGGATGGGGTTGAAGCATATAAAGGCAGATAGTGTTACTTTGTGAAAGCATTTTTCTACCTAATAGATTTGATCCTGGTTGCTCTGTAAAGATAGATTGGATCAACAGCACATTTCTTTTCTCTTTTTTAAAAAAAATTGTATTGTCGTGTGTTGGGAGCAAACTGGATCTACATCATACTAGGTTGGGGCATGTTGCTCAGTTGGTGGATGTGGGGGGAGGGGGGAGGGGATGTCAGATTGGATCTGCCTTTACTGCAACTGTTTTGTTGTTGTGTTTTTATTTATATTGGTATTGATGACTCTGACCACAGTGTACTTCATATCCACTTTAGTCAAATCTGCAACAAGCATTTACCAAATGAATTAATGTAAATCGTGTTAATTAAATATATATTTTATTTGATGTAGGTTTCCATCTTCACTATGGGGACCTAACAGACAGTTCATCTCTGGTCAAGCTCATCAGTGAGGTAGGAAACCTTGAATAAATCTAATTCACAAATATTATGGTGTGTATTAGTGTGGTGTGAGCTTTGTAACTATTCATGTGATACACAAAACACATTGACCACTTTGTTGCTAAAGTATGGATCTGTAGAGGATTGCCTAAGTGGTACCAGCTGTTGCATTTGGCCTTGGGGCAATGCCTCAAGCTACAAGTAATTGAGAATGTCCATTATTAAAGATGCTATCATGTGGGCAGGTAATAGGCAAACCATGTTACTGTATGGGCCAGGCTTGCCTTCTGTCTACCTCTACCTGGACTTGAGGAAACCTTGTTAGAGTCATTTCACTCAAAGACTGACAAGCCAATAAATTGATAGTGTGCTTCTGCTCCTCCATGATGCAATCTAACAATCTTCTCTATTAGGCTGTCTTTTTTTCTCTTTTTTTTTTTGGACATTTTTTCTTGTCTTTTTCTTCTGCTTGCTTGCTTGCTTGTAACAGTCTTTCCTCTTTTTTTTTTGGATTTTTTTTTGTTTTTTTTGTGGATTTTCCCCCTTCTTTTTGCTTGTCATCAAGTGTCAGCATTTCGTGGGGGTGGATGTGGGGGCCTTTGGCATTGTTTGTAGAAGTATTATATACTATTGGCATCTTTGAGTTGAAAACTTTCCTTTTATCTTTGTTTGATTAATTTTGCTATCTCACTCCCACTAAGTTATGTTTTCTCAAATAAATTAATGTAATAATGAATTATGTAATGATAAAGTGACCATCACCAAACAAAATAGAAAGAATAATAAACCCCCAAAAAATGTAATAATTAAATTAAGTTTAATTGATATGAAATATATTCTATTTTCAACACACACACACACACACACACACACACACACACACACACACACACACACACACACACACACACACACACACACACACACACACACACACACACACACACACACACACACACAAAAGAAGTTTCTTCTTAAAGCATGCGATCTTAATTGTATCAGTGAAGAGCAATGAATTTCTAAGGGTGTGATTTTCTTTTGTTTTTTGAAAGCAGGATTATGGTCAATTATGTCATAAAGAGGTGATGGTAAGGATTCCTCGGAGTTTCCCTTACCTCTGTGGCAAGGTGAAGTCCTGGATCTGCTCACTGTGGTGTGCCAGCAATCAAAACACACACACACACACACACACACACGCGCGCACACACACGCACACACACACATACACACACACACACACACACACACACACACACACACACACACACACACACACACAGCTTGTAACCAACCAGCCAACCTCTTGTTGGCTGAGCATAGGGAGAACCATGTGTGGGTAAGATACTCAAACAACTGTTATCCTTCCGTGTTCTTTTTCTATTGCAATGCAGTGATGAGTATTGAATGCTGTGAGCTCTCTGGTTAGGTTAAAGGGCATTTGATTTGATTTTCATCATTATTTATTTATTTTATTTATTATGTATGTATTACTAACACAAGTATTGACATTCACACAGCATTACTGCCAGCACTCTATGGCAATCCATATAGGCAGAGGATGATTGAGAGGGGGAAGACCATGGGGCAATTGCCCCCTCCCCTTTTTCCCCTGTAGGTATGGGGATATCTTCTGATATAGTAGTTACTTTCTCACCTCTAAAAAAGTCGGACATCTGAAGACCATAATGACCTTATCAAGTAATACTGCTCATCTGTACAATCCCATTAAGTTGATAATAATTTAATGTTTTACCCCCCCCCCCCCCCCCCCCCCCCCAACCTCCTTACCTTCGAAATCCTGGACCTGCCTCTGATAAGAGTCATAAAAAGAACTCAAAATCCTTCAGAAATGTGTGATTTGCCACCTTGGTCGTAGAGCCACCAATGTTTCCATAGCTACTACAGTGAGAAGACTCCAGGTGAGGTGGGGCACACTCAACCTCTGTTTCCTCTGGCCGTGCAGCCTCACTCACTGGTTACCATGGCAGCACATGAAAGAGGAAATATCGAAACAAATACCATCTCAAATCAACACCTTTCCCTCCTTTTTTGGGGAGGCTGGCTATTGTAATGATGTTATCTGGTCTGCCATCTGAACTCATCAAGTTTAATCTACAATCTTATTGATGCAGTCTTTTGTATGTAAAAGTAATTCAACCACAAAATGTAACAAAGGTAAACTAAACTACATCATTTTGTATTGAAAAAGAGAAGATAAAATGGAGTACAACGAGGCAATTGTAGATAGTGTGAGCACTGGAGGGAATCTGTGGCGCCAAACACTTTTGCTGAGTGTAATTTGCCAGCTGCTATAATTGTTTATGCAGTCATTTGTTTCTTCTTTAATTATTTTTTAATTAACGTTGTGTCATATTAGCTGCATTTTATTGTATAAAGTAGTTATTTTATTAAATTACTAGAGTAAGTACCCATACTATGCACAGTGTTTCATTTTGCCGGTTTTTGGATCCTGGGTTTCAAATTGTTGAACTCCTTTTTTTTGGCTAAAAACCATCCTTGCTGTAGGATGTGTCTTCCCTGGAGAGTGGGTTTTATACAATATGGTGCTTTGGTGATAAAGTGAATAAACACAAATATGCACACATACAAGCATACGAACTGATTTTAGCCTGACACACTCACCAGATGAAGAAGTGGAATCTAGCCCATGTTTGGTGAAGTTGTGTATGCATGCCCAAATTTTGGTCCATAGGGTTTATCTAGCATTTTTTGGCCTGACACGAACGCAAGAAGGGATGAAGACATATAAATGTACTTAGAACGTTCTGCTGGCACCACTGATTCTAAATATATATGGGATCATGTCTCTGATCCCCAAGGTCCAAGTATTTTTCCAAAGTACCATTTTTGGCATTTTTAGTATTACACAGCAAGAGGAAGAGGTGTGACCAGGTGAAACCCAGCCCATGTTAATCCCAGAGTCAAGTTTTGTGTGCATACCATGTTTGGGATCTGTAACTCCTAGGGTTTATCTAGCCAAAGTACAATTTTTGAATACAGAAAAGGGTGTGGTCATATAGACATATTTGAAACGTTCCCTTGGCAATAATGATTCCAAATATAAATGAGTTTGTTGGTCTAACTTGACCCATTCTATTGTGAATCATGGATAGACTGACTGACTGACTAACTGACAAACAGGCAAACAGATAGACTATTCAATCTTTATAGTAGAGATTTTAGTGCATAATTTCTTATTATTTTTCCTTTTAATGGTACAATTGTCTGCCACCACAGAGTGAAAAGCAGAGTGTGCACATTTGATGCATGCCATTATATTTGTATATTCTTTTCATCTCCTAGATCTGTCCGGAGGAGGTCTATAACTTAGGAGCACAAAGCAATGTCAAGGTAAGCATTTCACATCTTAGTACACTTGAATTTAGTCATTCCCTTTGGAAGAAGGAAAAAGCATCTGTTGTCCCCACCTTCAGATCATTCAGGCAACAATCTGCTACCAATGCACACACCTCTGAGTGAGTGGGTGTGCCCTTGGCTTAAATGCTATGCCCACTTTGTGATGTTATTCCACTTACAACATACAGTGGTGCTAATTTATATGAGTAGAATGACAAGAGGGCATTATCTGAAGAGCTGGCCAACAAGTCTGCAATATTTTTGTCCATTTGTGAGGACAGACTGCTCATAATGAATAATGCATAAATATCGTTGTTGTTTTTTTTAAGTTATAAAAATCTATCTAGGCAACTAGATGTCAGTTTATTGGTTAGGTAGAAGTATGTCAGTAGGAATGGAAAAGACCACCATTATTTTTATGTCAAACTTCTGCCATTTGCCTTTTACAAACAGAAGAGAAAAGCTGAAGTATTAATTAATAATTGATTAAATATGATAGTATATATGTGATAAATAGGATATTTAAGATTACTGCATAGTAAATCATGGACAATAGAAGTAATAACTCGTTTATAAATCCTATCATGATAGCTGACCACAAATGTCTTATCTGCAACTAACTGCTCTATCCAGTTTACACCCCCCCCCCCCCACCCCCACACTCACTCCTTGAGCAGCTGACGTGGGCTAATGGGCAGGAGATAGTCACACATTTGGCCATGTTATCTCTACTAATTGTCTGCTGTTCTTCAGTGAAATATTTCAGTGTGTACATAGTTACTCGGATAATTAATAATACAACCCTGCCATGAAGCACCAGAAGCTGACCCCTATCTTTGTATGAGCACCTAATCTACTGGCCTGATGTCACTGAAACTAGCCCCCCCCCCCCCCCCCCCCCATTCTTCCTATCCTAGTGTGTGCATGTTCTTATTCCCCACCATTGCCTGACTTCTCTCTTCCAATGACTGCCGTATATTGGAGCATGGCATCACTATGAAGCTGTGCATATGAGATAGCAAAACTTACAACAACAACAATCATTACTATATGGAAATTAATATTCATGGATAGGTACTTTTATGTCTTGTACTGGCAATAGCTTTCCCATGCATGTTGAGAAATTTGAACCTTGTTTGCATCTTTTTCTCCATAGCAACAACACACTTGATGTGCATTGTTGTTTTCATGGTCTGTGTTTGACCCAAGACCACTTAGTGGGTGATGAAGAGGATAAGGAGTGGCTTTTGTGCCAGTGACCAGTGCACCTTGAAGAAACCCTGTGGATGCAGCTCTGTGGAGAGGGTGGTTAGAAGAGGTGGGGTCTGAGAAGGAGGGCAGGCATGTGTGGCTTTGAATGGTAGAATCTATGGCTTTGAGTAGAATAACCAATTAGCAACCACTACTGGTCTAGTTCTCTGTCAAAACCACTTAGTGGGTAAATGTTTTCAATTTTCTCTCCTTGCATGAACTCTTGTAAGCAGCTGCTCCAAGCCTTGCATGGATACCATTGGTTCACTTCTTACTGGTTATATCTGACAAGTAAGTGGTTGATGTGTTTGTGGTCTGGCAGGGTCCCCCCCCCACTATTGCAGATTAAGGGTCAGATTAAATAAAATCTCTGTGTGTGGGTGTGGCAGACACATTTGACTAAACCTGGTGACCAACATGTGGTAGCAACATCACACTTAGCTTAAGTGGTGAATTAGTTTAAGTGGGTAAGCATTGATTAGTGGGGTGGCAATCCTGAGCAACATGTGTTGAATGTGAATGAAATGAATCAACATCAGCCAGGATGGAGAAACTGGGTGGCATCACTTTGCTCCAGTCTACCATGAATCTCACTTTGCTTGTCCCCTGATCATTATCTTAATTAGTGTGTAATTTTACAGTGAATGGGCTGTTTTATTGGAGGGTTTCTTTGCCTATGCAATGGTCTCCTTAAAGTTGTCTTGTTGTTGTCAATATATTTAATTATCTTGTTTCTGTGCAGCTTTCCTTTGACCTGAGTGAGTATACTGCTAATGTTGATGGAGTCGGAACTCTTCGTCTGCTGGACGCTATCCGCACCTGTGGACTTAGCCAAAAGATTAAGTTCTATCAGGTTTGTTAGTTAGTCATTCAAGATAAGGGCAACTAGTATATGTATTTAACATATCACTGTAACCATGGATTCTATTTAATGTCAATAGACATGAATAAACTCACACTAGTGTTTTTTTATCTGTGGCACACAGCTCTAGGAACACTTGGAAGGGTGAGAGGGGGGGGGTGTGGATTCATCCACAATCTTTGCTCAAGAATGGATTTTTAACTATTTGTTTACTGTTTAGAAACACCAAAGTTGGTCGCAACTAATTGGTTGCAACTAATTGTTTTTACTGTAAGGAAACCCTGTGGTTACAACTAAGTATATATTTACTATATAGAGACCCAAAGTTGTAAATCTCACCACAACTTTTGCCTCACCTTAAGTGTTCTAAATAATTATTTTACCTTGTCTGAAATACTGTTTTATAAATATTATAGTGTGTGTGCAAGTGTGTGTGTGTGTGTGTGTGTGTGTGTGTGTGTGTGTGTGTGTGTGTGTGTGTGTGTGTGTGTGTGTGTGTGTGTGTGTGTGTGTGTGGCTAAGTAGTAATGCTCTTGGACTGACAACCCCAGGGTTGTGAGTTCAAACCCAGCACTGACAGGAAAATTTTCCTGTCTTTGAACATCTTCTTCCTACACCAGTCCACCCAGCTGTGAAGGGGATCTGGAATATTCTGGGGTGCAAATTCACTGGCCATGGCTTGCCAATCAGCTAAGGGTCCAGGTGGGACTTCAGGTGCCCACACCCATAAGCTGGGAATCTTGGTCAGTCCTCCTGCGAGTTCCCAGCCCGGCTCCTGGAGTTTGCTTGCACTGGCTCATAGTGCCTACTTAGTGCACAGGCACCTGACACTATGTGTTCATATACTAGACGTCCCTTTGCAGCTGTGCTTGCAAAGTAGGAATATTTATCCAATTTAATTTTTATCCTCAATTCAGTCAGCAATTGATCTGACTCAATTTTTAAAAAAATTCAATGTGACAACATTTCTTGTCTTCTGGCCAGTGCATATAATCCTTTAGTAAAGAACACAATTGTCCACCTTCCTTCTCTCTCCCCCTTTTCTGTGCACAGTAATTTCACATTTAACCTTGCAAAGTGAGGCTCTATTCCAGGCCCTGGTTCATTGGTTATTATGGTTATGCCACCAAAACTCAACCACCTATCCACAGAGGAATGCTGTTTATCAGGGAATTTTGCAATTAATTTTTGTTATCATGTACTGAACTGTCAAGAGTATGCAACTTCCCTAAGGGCTTTTTGATACGGCTGCTCCATTAATTATTCTGAAGTGGCCCTTTTTTGGCCACTTTTGTCTATTCTGACCTGAATCAGTCTTCTCCAAATTTATAAACCATACAAGTGGGTGCAGTGCTTGATTTCTATTCTTTTAATACCACTCTTGACCCTGTAGCTTCAAAATTGAAAGAATGTATAATAGCACTTGCACACACGCGCACACACATACACGCGCACACACATACACGTGCACACACATACGCGCGCGCACACACACACGCGCACACACAAAGATTAAGGATTAAGAGCTATATATAAGTAGATTGTATAGTATGTATGCATAATTTTTATACATACATGCATGCATGCATCATACCTCCTACGTACCTACCTACCTATATATACAACATGCACACACACACACACACACACACACACACACACACACACACACACACACACACACACACACACACACACACACACACACACTTAATATACCAACATACATATAGAAACCAAATAGTGACAGAAAGGACTCAAAACCTCTAAAAAAAAATTTTGTGGAGGGATATTAGTGTCAAATCAAGAATGTGAAAGGTGCCCAGCTGGCATTGTAGATTGTAGATATTTTCAATAGGACAACTGAAAGAAAACAAATAACTAGAAGCCATCCAAGGATGAACCCCACAAGCTTGGATGTACGTTCATACTTTTGCTGTGGTACAGGGTTCATGTGGTTCACAGTTTTACTGACCTCATTCAGGGTTATTTAGAGTGGCTAAGTGTTTTACATACTGTGGTTTGTAGGATAAGTGTACCACTCAAAACAATTATAGCTCAATATGAAATTACTGTTATTTGTATTCAATTAAGTAATTGTGATTTAAATGTGAGGCCAGACAGTAATGTACATGCATACAAAACACGAATAGGAAACAAAACAAGCTTTAGCTACACAGCTTGTAGACACCTTATTTTCATAGTTATATCTCACTTCTGGTGTAATCTTGATCAACAAGCAGAGCATTTGAACTAATCTTCATGACATTGCAAGCTTAGATCTCCCCTCCGCTCCCTCCAGCTTTACCATAGTGGCATAGGCAAATAAGCATGTGGTTGACTCTATTGCTTCCTGATGGACTTATTGGTGCCTTTTCCAGTTGAACACACTCAGGACAGGCATAACTACAGTCCTTAGTAAACCCAGGCAGGGAAATATTGCAGAGGATCTCTGACTATTGTGAAATAATGCTGTTAGAATGATCTCTCTGTGAAAAAAAGTTTTCCTTGCACGAATGTGCTACCATAACTGCTCTTTCTCTGATACATGTGAGCAGCAGCTTCACATCTGCCATCACTGTGGTATTGCTGATTGGGTTGTCATGGTTATCTTTAGTTACAACTGCAACAAGTGCTGGTAACAGTGCTGGTAACAGTGCTGAACCTTTTTCACCACATCTCAGTCAAAACATGTCTACTTAATGATATGAACAGCTCAGGAGTTCAGCTGTGGAGTTTATAGTAGCAGGCACGGAGCAGATTTTGTGGTTGACTAGCCTGTACCTCTTACTCTGTGAGATCAAGTGAAGGTGGAGCTGACTCTAAGCAGCCTTACATGTGTAAAAGCTTGGTGATATGCATGGGCTTTATGCAGCTCAATGGCTTCTGTCTGAGGTTGGTGGAAGTGGTGCAACTGTAAGATTGGCTGTGTCATACACTATCAGATGCTGCTTGCATTAAATATTTGAAGGCTGCAGTAACATCCAGCCTATGCTGGACTGGTCTCATTTTATCTGAATGGGTGAGCACATGTACAGGTTGAACATACATACAGGTGACCATATACAGTGGCTGGACAAGTCCGGTTGGTCCAAAATCACCTTCTTTGGCATAACTTTGAGCCCCCTAATGGGGTATGTTTTCTACCCTGCAATATCCTTGAGCTTGTTAATTTTAAAATAAGCTGAGAAATTCCTGTCAGTTTTTTTAGCATTCATGGTTCATCTGCCATTCTCCCTCATGCTAATTAAAGTGGTGCAATAACAGTTGGATTTAATGGATTAATACAATTGAATCTGTACTTTTTTAAGTGGATGGTTCACCTTTATTTTATTCTGGATTCTACTTGTAGTGGATCTCTCTAGTCAACTACTGCTGTATTGCAAACACACTCACCCACACTGGCCTACGTACAATGCATACTGGGAGCCCAGGGGCATTGCTGCTGACTTCCTTTTCTTTCTTGCTTTTCCAAGAATTCCTTAAACACTTATTTGTATAAACATGTCAGACAATGTATAATTGTACTATGGACCTATCAGTATTGTGTGTGCTCATACCATGGAAGTGTCTGTTAGTTGAGATGGTACTAGCTTAAGATTGTGTACTGGTATATAACAAGTATTAGCTCCATCAAGTTGAATGAAATTCATTAATGCTTGTATATGATTTGGTGCTGAGATTGTAATTAAAGAAGTTGCTAGTGTGTTGATAATTATTAATGTAAAACAAAAAGGATGATGCACTGATGGCCATTTTTTAAAAATTGACATGGAAATGAACTAACTACTCCACTACCTACCAACTATATGTATGCAATTAGTAGGTTACGTTTGTAATGATAATGTAACCACCAATTATCAATGCATGAATTATTTTGATATATAAATGTACAAAGCTATTAACTTAATGAAGTGGGACCTCTGCCACCAGGCAGATAGTAATAGTGAAGAAAGACACAAGAACCACCCCCCCCCAATCTCCCCATATGCATGCAGTATTTCAAGGATGATGTTTTGAACTAGGGCAGGGGCGAAGGCTAGCTTAGTTTAGTTTGTCCAAATATGAGGAATAGTCTTTTTTTTTTTTTTTACTATTGCATCATCCTTTACCACTATTTTAGGAGTGAATAACCACTGAACTCCACCCATGACAAAAGGCCTTATTTCTATCTATTGACATACAACTTAGACACTGGCTCATCATCCCACACAGCAGTTGGCCTGCACAAATGCCAGCAGTTTCTGCCACCACACACAGCATAGGCCACTCAGTTGCTCCACTAGAATGGCCCTAGCCACAAAGAGTGTCTGGTATTAAATGATTAATCGTTGATTGTATTGTTATTGTTGTGTCACTGAAGCTTCTTCACTCACAGAACTACACACCACAAAACACGTGACTCAAAACTACTCAACATTATCCAGAGATCAGTGTTTAACTATTTCAGTCTTGCCTACCCCATAATTAAGTATGTGTGAATCATTGCGATTGCTTGTGTAACTAGTAGTGTTAGTTAATTGTTTTGTATATCCAATTAGATGTTCAAGAGCTGTCTGGTATTAAGTGATTAATCGTTGATTGTATTGTTATTGTTACACAATTATTCTCCATTTCTCAATTAAAGGAAGCCAACCAATTTATCACTAATTCAAACAAGCAGTCAACATAATCAAACTGTGCAATCAATTAATTTATGCAAAAAAATTGTTGTTCTTGGACATCAGATGCCACCATATGGCAAACATCAATATTTTGGCAATCAGACTTTTTTGTGGTCTATTTAATGAATAGCTACAATCCTTCTCATTGACAAGCTTGATAAGATGCAGCTGTCATTAGGAGCCCTTTTTTTGTGTGTCCCAGTTTCAGCACCAATACACCAAGTGCTAAACAAACTTTATTCCATCCCAAATTCCAGTGAGAATTGTTGTTCACATGTATAAAGTGCTAGTGCACTAGTGGGTGGGTGACCTTTTGATGTGTTTATCTTTCTAACCCCAAGAGATAACAGATGTGGGTTGGTGGCCCACCATACCCCCCCCCCCCCCCCCCCCCAGAAAAACCTGATTGACTGATGAAGTTAAATATGGAATGTTTTCATGTGTGTAATTTTTTGTGGTTATGTTTATCACTACTTCTTGTGCTTAATTAACTGTGGTTTTTAATGGATTATGATTTTTTTTTTTTTTTTTTTTTTTTTTTTTTTTTTTTTTTTTAAACACCAGCAGCCTTCCTCTGTGTAGTGGTGTTCCTACCACTTCAGTTGATAACAGAATCCATTCCAATGACATTTTTTGATGAATTTGTAACTGTTGAAAAAGAAGTTGCTATATAGAGACTATATAGAGATATAGCTGTAAATGTCAGACCCCCAAGAAAACAATAACAAACATAAAACAATAATTGATTTTTAGTTGTGCCCTTTCCTTGAAGATGGTGATCTGCTCTACTTTGGGCAAGGCTGCCTTTATATCAATTTTTTTAACTTTTAAAAAATTCTAACTAGACTGTATGCTGATGCTCTTTAGCATAAAATCTTCCTTTGGTCTTCTGCTGCAATCTCTGCATCAGTGCCTTTCCACCACTCCTGAGGAAGGGGAGCCCTCATAGGGTTGGAGGGGGAATACTTGTGAGTTTACACCCCACCCATTCATTGCATGTGGTGGGATGTTCACTACAGTGTGTTCATCTGAAGCAAGACAAAATATGTTCATCTGACTTAAACTTGGGGTGATCATCTCCTTGTGTTGAAGAAACTCTAGCAGTTCTTGCATGCCTCTCCACCATCTTTACAGAGCAGTGATACCAGCTCTGTTTCTAGAATGAGGCTTTGATCACCTTATGGGGGGTACCATAGGGCTGATGGTGTTCATTAGAAATAAAATGTTTGTACCTTTTTTTTTACCCGCTGCTATACTTCACTTTACAAATTGCTCTAATTTTTTATTTTGTGGTACTTTGAACAGTTGTGGTGGCCCCTGTGTGTGCCACTCTGGTGGGAGAGAGAGAGTGGTAGTGCAGCTTCGACTCATCAGCTGCTTATTGCCTTGTACCATTAGCTCTGTCCACACTGCACAATAAAACCGGTTTCACCCATATCTGGAACCAGTTCCACACGTCCACACTACACCCGGTTCCACCTGAAACCTTCAGAAGGGTAGGTTTCAAGGGGCTCAGATTTATTGAACATACCTGTGGCTTTATTGCTGCTGTTAGTTATTAGGGGTTTAGCTACTAACAGCTCTTCCCCCTCTCTAGCCTCCCTTTGTGTGGTGATATTGCGGAGAGAAAGAGATAGGACAACAGAGCACACCAGAAAATAAAATACCCAGCTTCTATACGTGGTAGAGGAACACCAATTAATCTGCCCAGCCAATTAGTTAGCCCACGCAGGTGATGTGGAGTGGGTTCAGCACTATGCTAGTGTGGATGCAAGAAAGCGCTTGGAACTGGGTGTTGCTGGAGAGAGGTACAAAACCGGTTATAGTGTGGACGGGGCTATTGTTTCCCCAACCTCCTTGGTGAAGCAGCTCACTACTGTACGGGTGAGGACCATGCATGTCCCTCATGATGTGCCTTTGATTACAACAAACTTTTGGGTTTCCATACATTAAAATTTTGTTAAAAATCCATTCTGGAGCAAAACTTATGGATGTAGGCTTCCACCCACTATTCCAAGTGCTCCCATGCCTGTGTGCCACAGGTAAAAATGTACTGGTGTGCTTGTGCTTGTTCCAGGGCTAAGGCCAGAGCTAAGTTGTAGCAAAAACATCCTGTGATACCTGGTATAGCTTGACAAAAATAAAATGATTAAAGCTTAGAATTCGAGAGATAAAAAAAGATTATGAACTTAATGAGCTGTTGATTGTTTGGAGTTGTCCATTGTGCTGAATATACACTGTTGCTTAGTCCTATCTACTTTAATCGGTACTATAAGCAAGATTTAGCGGTAGCACCTCACTCTGTTGCCAAGGTGATATTAATGTATAATCCTATATATCATTATGGTATTTAATTAGTGGATAGGCTGGGGACCAAGGAGTCAGGATTACTCCGTAGGCCAACAACGCAAGCGAGTGCGCACACACACACACAGTGTGTCATTTTGTGGCAAGGATGCTGCAAGTTTTTGGTGAGATAATCAGAGCTTACAGGAGCTGTACACTTCCAACGAACTGGATCATACAATTATGTAGCTACCTGGCTCTTGACTGTTCCTTCTGACACCCCAGGGCACTCTTGTGTCACTCTTTTATTTCCTTATTTGGGTGTGTGGTTTTATAGGAAGTTGCTCCAATCTTGTCACTCATGAGGGGAGGAAATGGTTATGATCTTGAAACTGCAGAGTTTCCCTTCTCCACCTGAAGGGGAGCATGGTGAGGTGAAAATGAACCAGTTATGACAACAAGTAAAACCATAATCACTGCCCACACAAACAACTTTGAAGCAGCCACTTGAGTTGTCACCACTCACCACACCACAGTTGGGTTCAAATCCATTACCTAATCCTGACAAGTACTGACTCACTGACCACTGTGGAATGGGCCTTTGAAGGCAGTGCAGAGGTCATGTGCATGTGTGATGACATGCTCTGTTGTGTATATCTTGTGAAGTGCACTATTAATACTATCAATGGCTCTGGTGTGTGTGTCAACTTCATCAAAGCATTAAAGAGGGGCCCTAGTCCACAAATCATGAATTATTCATGAATTGATAGAATACATTATAACTGCCTCTTCCTTTTATCTCTTAACTATTTTCTGCTTTTTTCCCCATCAAAAGACTTCCTTTCTTTTTTTAAAGTACTTTTCAATGATATGAACTTGACCATGGTCCATGAAGTGTCTGGCCAGAAGTCTCCTTGTCGTGCCAACACACTATCAACCACCTCCCAGAGATTGATACAAGATCAGCACTTCCATTAATGCCTGAGGCAAGAGTAACCACTGGACCGTGTTTTGAGTGGTACACTTAACCCCACAAACCACACTATGTAATCACATAAGTATATCTGAATTAAAATCATCAAAACTTTTATCTATATGCCATGCCCCGTTATACCATGAAGGGTCAAATTTGACTGATTTAGAACACAGAGAATAGAATAAACTAATGAACAAAGATGAATGAAACAGAAAAATAATACTTTTTAATGGGAAAAATAATACTTTTTAGTGGGGAAAATTATTTTCACTATGAAAAAAAAGGGTTCAGAAAGAAATTATAAATGGGGCAAAAAAAAAATTTTTTTTTTCACTATAAAAAAAGGAGGCTTTAAAAAGAAATTATAAATGGGGCAAAAAAAAAAAAAAAAAAAATATATATATATATATATATATATATATTTTTTTTTTTTTTTTTTTTTTTTTTTTTTTTTTTGGGGGGGGGGGGGGGGGAAATAGTGTGAAAAAAATATATGAATGGTGAATTTTATGCAACTGGTGATTTTAATGCAAACCTAGTTGTCACACTGGAGAGTTGCCAGCATTGTGGTCATTGTTACTGGTTGGTTATTTGCACTTAAAGGCAAAAAATATATATCATTGAAAGAAAAATATGTAAGAGATAGAGCACACAATGAGGTACACTCTCTCATCTCATGAATAATTCTTGTTTTGTTGGCTACTCCCCTCTTGATTAATTGATGGTTTCAAGATGAAAAATTATAAGCCACAACTTTTTCCCTCCACAATGAAACTCCTGGCGGAATTATCCATCCCATCTTAGGTTCCAGTTGTGAAGTTACAATCTGCAATCAAATGTGGTCATTTCCAACTAGCCTCCATCAGAAGTCGAAAACTTATCAACCAGCGCAACTCCACAGGTGGCCAATTGAACTCTTTTTTTTTTTCATTGAAGTGCAATAAAAATGGATATATATTAAAAATGATAGTAAGCAACCACCAGTTCACCAAATTTGGACCAGGTATTAACAAGGAATGGGTTATTCAGGTTTAGTCCAGGAGCCCAAGGAATGGGTTATTCAGGTTTATTCCAGGAGGCCAAGGAATGGGTTATTCAGCTTTACTCCAGGTGCTTTGACACGAGAATTACCAGAGGTTGAGATTTGTTCTTGAGTGTATCTAAAGAGTGTGTTTGACCAAACCTCAGGAGACTAAGTTAGTGCTAGCATTACCTCACCCAGTATCAATCAAGATCATTAATAAATGATCACATGTGTTTACTATTTGAGCTTAACTATTCTAAACTTGCAAAATTATGGATATGACAAAGAAGTGAAACCCTCGATAGAGAATTACCATCACCGTCTGTTGGTTCTGCAAGCACAAGTTCTGTCCATCTTTTCCATGGTCTCTGTCATCTAGAGGAGCTCTTCTCTGATATACTGTGCCAATGTCCTTATAGATAACTCTTTCATCATGACCACAATGGCTTCTGTGAGGAAAAAAAGAACTTTCGATATCTGGAATAATGAAAAATTGCACTACATCAAATAAGAGAAAGGAAATCCCCTCAAGAGGTTTGTGTATGGGAAGGGAAAAAGAGGGGGGGGGGGGGTTGTCTCATCCATTAGTGTAGGTTTTAAGTGATTGGTCAACTGCTTCACATGATGTAACAAATATCAGATAACCTTGCCTTTCTGCTCACCACAGGGCCTACCACACCTTTTCTGCTATTCACCTCATCTCACATGCCCAGACCTCATTAGTTACTATGCATCACAAGTGTATGAACCCAAACCAAATGTCCAGGTGGTGCAATGACATGTTACTAGGCAACAGGAAAATTGAGGTTTTATGACTAGTAAACTTCATTTTGTATTTATTTTTTCTTCTTTCTTTTTCACTTTTCTTTGTGTGTGTGTGTGTGTGTGTGTGTGTGTGTGTGTGTGTTAAACCAGCTTGTATTTTCTCTTCTCCTAAATGACACTACTAACTTTGTGGCACTTTCTGTATGGAACTTCCTGTATGGTAGTAATGTGTATGTTTCACTAACATCTATTCCAACTATTGTATAGGCCTCTTCTAGTGAACTCTTTGGAAAGGTTCAGGAAATTCCACAGAGAGAGACCACACCTTTTTATCCTCGCTCTCCTTATGGCAAGTGTAGATAGCGTGCATGTATGTGTGTGTGTGCATGCATACCTGTATTAACCACATCCCAAATCCAGCATTTCAAACTACATGATAAGCCAATTTATTTGTTAGGAGTATATTTGTTATTTGTATGTTCATATCAATAAGTACTGCATGTAGTAGGCACTACTTAATGTATGTTGGAACACTAACTTGACACTCACTCTAGCCTGGAGGCACCTGGAGTTTCACTTGAGTCACTAATTGATCATTAGGTTAAAAAGATTATCCTGAAAATCGAATTACCAAAAATTAATGTTTCATCTTTTGTTTGCAAATATATTTCCAGTTCACCACTTCCTGTTTTTGTTGTTATTGTTGTTTGTTTTGATAAGTGTAGGTGCGGCCAAGCTCTATGCCTATTGGATAGTTGTCAACTATAGAGAGGCCTACGACATATTTGCAGTGAATGGTCTTCTCTTCAACCATGAGAGTCCAAGGAGAGGTAATGTGGGCATGGTAAAGGGGGGGGGGGAAGAAGGCCTACGACATATTTGCAGTGAATGGTCTTCTCTTCAACTATGAGAGTCCAAGGAGAGGTAATGTGGGCATGGTAAAGGGGGGGGAAGAAGTGCATTGCGTGTGTGGAGAGAGGAAAATAGTCCTACCTCCATACAGGCTAACAAGAGAAGTACCAGTGTCTCTTCACTCAGTATTCGTTCTGTCCCAATCGGTTGCTCTGTGAAGGTACTGTAGTAATAACACTCTCGGTGTGCTCTCGCAAGCCCTCAGTGTGGGTGACGAACATTTATCAAATTTTGCATCAGATTATGACTAAGACTAAGAATTACATTCTTCAATGTGCACATGTGCATGTCTTTGTGTGAGAGTATGTGTATATGTACATGTGTGAGAGCGTATGTACATGTGTGCGAGTGTGCATGTGTGGGTTGTTCTCCATTAGTATGTTCTTGTGCTTTAGGTGAGACCTTTGTGACTAGGAAGGTGACTCGCGGTGTGGCCCAGATTCACCTTGGCAACATGGAGTCGGTCAGTCTAACTATATGTGTAGGTTTGTTCTAGCATGAGGCAAACTGGTTGCTATGGGATATAAAACAATAGCTGTTGCTATGTTATATAGCAACTGTTGTTGCTATGGGGGTGGTGTGGAGGTTATAGCTAAGCTCTTACAATATACTTCAGTTTCAGGTATGCCTACTCAGGAGTTCATCAGTATAAAGAGCAAGTGTGGCTTGATATATCTTTAATGTGGTTAATTAAAGTAATCATATCAATCGTGGAGTTTCATTTGTCTATTTGTACAAACAATGAACTTTTAACCCACAGGGTGAATCAGACCAGATTTTTCTGTATAGTCTCTGATAAGATTAATTACTTGATCAGCTCAGACTCTTCCTCCATACCTCTCTTTCCTCCATCATTTCCTCCTCTCCTAAATCAACCATCCTCCTCAACTCTGCTTGGAAAGATATGTTGTGTTATTTTAAGACAAGTTTGAGTTATGGCTTCCTCTCTCGCTCGCTCTCTCTCCATTCATTGCATTTAAGGGTGTATAAATTCTATTTTAGTGTGTGCGGGTACATTCCTAATAGATATATTAATTCTGGTTTCCTAAATTAACACACTCCTGTCACACAGAGTGTATCCAAGGTGATTTAACACAGACCAATATAGATCAAGTATATTTGCAGGTATGTCTTGCACTCATGTGCTGACAATACACTTCCTCCTTTATTATCAGCTGCAGTTGTGTTATTGTTAATTATTCTTAACTCCTTTTTGCATGCAGTTTTCTCTAGGGAACTTGGACTCCAAAAGAGACTGGGGACATGCTAGGGACTATGTAGAGGCAAGTTCATCCTCTCTCCCTTCCTCTCTCTCTCTCTCCCTTCCTCTCCTCTCTCCCATGATTCCTCCCCATGTATCTCCTTCCTTCCTTCCTTCCTTCCCCCCCCCCCCCCCCCCCCCCCTGTCCCTACATGCTGATGATGCCTGTGTTATTGTTTCACAAGAGACACTTTCAAATTCCAACTGAACTAATTGAAAAGAGTAACAAATCTCGCTGGGAGTATTGTTAAACTCACTTCCAAAACAACAAAATGGTTGAAACTAAAAAAGGATCTCAAGTGAAAACTGACTTTGAGAATAGAAACAGTACAGTGGATGGTGGTTCAAATGCTGTCAGTTCTATTTGTTGAGGGGGCGGGTGTACTACAGCCCACTGGGTTGAGGCAGGTTGAAGTTACCACAAACTGTAAAGCCTATACCTCACCTTTTTTTTCTTTTTTTTCCTTCTCCTTTTCTTATTTTTCCTCTTTTTTGGGGGAGGGGGGGGGGGGGTGGGGAGTGCGCGCGCAAAAAGATAATGTGAGTAAATTCTGGCGAGAAAAATTTTTCTGGGAAATAAATGGTATCATATCCAATTGTGGTGGATGTGTAGAGTATGAGGATACAGAATTAATAAATGCCTTCTGTAGCATGACATCACATCAACTAAGGTTACTAATTCAGTTGACAGGGATTAGGAATTGTTTAATCAGCTTTACCCAGAATAACGAAACATGAAGATTTTTCAATGATAGTCTTTCATTCACACTTCAACGCCAATCAGCTAATGTCTCTATGCCTTCATCAGACAGTGATAGTGGTCAGTTAGCTGTTGGCTAAATCATAGAAACCGAAATTAGAAAACACAAATTATTAAATTCTGATTAATAGATACTCAATTGCGCAATACAATTTCTGAACAGTAATTGGACATTTGCAATGAACTTCTTGTCACACAAGAAATTGGATGACTTATTTGTTGTTGTTCTGTAGGCTATGTGGATGATGCTTCAGAATGACACCCCTGAGGACTTTGTGATCGCCACAGGGGAAGTACATAGCGTACGAGAATTAGTGGAGCTGGCCTTTAGCAATATTGCAGTCACCATTGTGTAAGTCACTTAATTGGAAGTCATTATTCAATCAGGACCAAAATTTTTTTTTATAAATAGCAGTAACTTGATGATCCTATAGCATAAAGGTATTCACTATATTGTTACATTCTCTCCTTTCAGCTGGGAAGGTGAAGCAGAACAGGAAAAAGGTTTGGACAAGGCCACAGGGAAGGTGCGGGTGACAGTAAACCCTAAATACTACAGGCCCACGGAAGTCGTAAGTTTCTAATTATAGGATGCTAATCAATTAATTGTAGATCCTCAATTTGCGGATTGGATTGTTTAGTAAACTTAAATTGTTCTATTTTTAATACAAACTATTATCTTACAAATTTATTACAAAACCAACATTGATTGAAATCCATGGGAGGAAAGTTAGGTGGGGGGGGATGGCGAATAGTTGTGCAGCCTACAAACTAGCCCTGGTCATGGAGGCTGTTCTCCCTCTCTTCTATGAATTATAGATTATTCTTTCCTTTGTTTTCAGGACTTCTTGCAAGGAGATGCAACCAAAGCTAAGACAAAGTTAGGTTGGAATGCGAAGACAAGTTTTAAGGTGAATGAATCATCCATTTCAGTTGTTTGTGTGTCCAGTTAAGATAGGTTGATTTATTCATATTTTTAAATTCCTAATTTGTTTTTTGTTGCCTCCTTGCAGGAGTTGGTGAAAGAAATGGTTGAATCGGACATTAAACTACTGAAGTCTGACCCAACACTTTGATGATTTGCAGCTGGACAATGAATAATATCAAAAATTTCTAATGAACAAACCATTCTTTTCATGTACTATAGTGTTTAGACTGCTAGTGTATGAAATGATGTGGGAACCCTATTACACAGCTGCTCAGACGAAAGTCAGTCAGCAAATTGAGTTAATTAGGTAAGGTGTGGAAGGTTAAGCTTGTGCAACTTCGATGACAATCATGGAAATTTAATTAATGGATATTTATCTTAAAAATAAAGAATTTTTAAAAAAATTATGGTTATAATAATGATGCTTTGCCAGTTTTAGTGTAATAAACCACACCCCTAATCTGATAATTATGTCATTGGGTCAGAGGAAACACTTTCTTGTATTTGTAGTTTGGTAGACAGTCTTTGTTCTTCAGTTTCCTGGAGGCCTCTCGTATGTGCTTGGGCTGCAGAGGTCCTTCATCCTCCATCTTCTCCCTCGCCAGACATGCCTCCTCCACCACCTCACCCACAAACACCTAGTGCACAAGTGGATAGATAATGGTCATCAATATAAAAAGATAGTGCTCGGTAGAGGAATATAGACATCAATTGCACTGGTATGAATAAAAGGGTCTACCTGCCCACGTCACAAATAGCATCACACATTTAATAAGAATAGTAATAAATTGTTTGTTCTTACAAGAGCAGATAAGGTATCAAAACAACTATAGCTCAAGGACCAACCTAGCCTATGGACCCTGTACCACCATGAGGAACAGATGAAGACACTTACTTGACCAGGTACGTAAATATAACTAAATATGCTGGAACAACTAAGGAAATGGGATCAAGAAATGACATCTTGTTCATGGCTGCCAGTATGAGGTAAAGGGTCTACACTATAAGCTAGTGTTAGAGTCAGTCTGGCTGCGTACATAGGGACAGACAACCTTGTCAGCTGCACTGCTATAATAGAGTATGTGGGTCTGCACTCCATTGAGGATAACGGACATAATCACCAAATTCCTCAAACGGTTGACATCTAAGGATGAGTAGATCAATGATGTGGCGTGAACCAGCTGTGGTCCACCATCAAGAAGAGTACTGGCTGTGCACCCAAGAATATTAACAACATCATGTCCGTCCTTTATCAACTTCTCCCCTCCTTGGGGTGAGGGTAGAAAGGATGATGTCCTGTCCACAAGTCGCTAAAGGTCCAACAGGTTCTAGCAGGAAGGTGGGAGCAAGTTAGTTTTATTAAGCATATGTAAGGCTAATTTGAAGTCAACTAATGTTAAGCAGGCAACAGACCAGGTTTTCTATCTGTTTCTGCAACAGTCAAGCTCCAACCAATGGATTTAGACCAGATCATTTACATCTTTTAGCAGCTAATGGTCCATTGTGGTTAATGTGGTTACGTGGACTGGGAATTCATTCCTGGAGACTACATAGAACTGCTTGGCATCACTGGTTTAATGCATAAATCAAACATAAGGAGCAGAAGGAACCTAACTCATCTGCTAGGGCTAATTTATGGCCAGACTTTCGCCTATTGAATGGTCTGTTGGCGACATTTCAATCCCCTTTGAGGACCATGAAGACGACCTCTCAAGAGCTCGGCAGAAGAAGCAGTGTAAACATGAACCTTTTCAAGGCTGGCTCCTTAGTAATGGATTTAATTATCTGGTGGAAGATTAATTTATAGTTGGTTCGCGGGATAATAATAATTCTTCTATCATATGCTGAATGAAGATTGGGCCATCATATCCTAGGCTTTTACAGAAGCTACGTATGTCTGATGCCATCAGGTCAAACCCCCCCCCCCCCTCTAATTCCATCTTTTTAAGCTTTAAAATACATTGTAGGTACTCGTTATCTATACCTTAAATCACTCTATCATGTTGCAGCCGTGTGGGTGTCAACTGTGCAGCTGCGTGGGTGATAAGTAGGCAGCTCTCAGGGTGTTAACTTGAGCTGTATTTAGAACCGAAATTGTGAGCATTTACTTAAACTAATTTTATGTCTGCGTGTCTGCCCGTTAGAACAAAACAGCAAGTTATTTTAGTTCTTCTTTTTGTAAGTCAGAAATGGAATGAATATTTTAGCACAGCTTGCGCGTGTCTCGGTGCCGCTTGACCTTGGAATCCAAAAGATACAAGCCAGAAACTATCCACTCAGTTCTTTGGGTTGTGCATTCAGCACAACATTCTTTGATCTCACTTTGCCTAAGATTTGAGTAGAGAGCAGATTAGTTAATTTATTGATCAATCTTGTTTATGTGAGTGTAGAGCACCTGTCAGCCCCGCCCTATCTTGAATTCAGTACCGCAGTTGGCTAAGATTAAATAGAAAAGATTAAGTCTGCATATAGACTACCAAAATGGACCACCTCCTCCAACTTCCATCTGCACTCAAATCTGGCAGATATGAAGGAAGTTGGGAAAGAACGTAATAATAATAGTAAACACAGATTGAAAGTCTGGAGGAATGGTTATTCAAATATTGTTGTATATTAATCATCTTTATTTTTCAACTGACTGATTATACTTCACTTGTCTACAATGTTTAAGTCTTAATGAATAGAAACAGCAGAGGATAATTTGCAGTCCGGTTCGATAATAAAGTTGCTCAAGTGCCTTTCATCCATCAGTGATGTCACATGGGACCAGTTGTGATCCTGTGACAAAAGAGCTGGCACTCTTCCCTTCCTAGGGGTAAGTTAGAAAGGGTGACATCGCCTCTCTTTGGTCCTCGGTGGTAAGTCGCTGACACACTGGTCTTTCAGTGTCTTGGGAAAATGACTGCATTTGTCTTCAGAGGGGTGACCATTCTACGTAAATTTAACATGTTCTGATTCACTTATACATGGTAGTATAGATATGCTTTCATTAATCTTAATAATTATACTTTTTTGGGTGTATTTATAGATGAAGAAAGCATCAAACCTCAACGATGATATAGAAGGAATACTTCGAGATTCTAAAATTTACTAACTCCAAAACTACTTCACATAGTGTCATTCCATTAAATTGATTATTTGCTGGGCTTTTACCAAGTTCCTGTGACCATGCTTCGTTAACTATAAAATAAATATTTGATGTCCTTATAGCAAGCTAAGGGAGATTTGAGATCATGTATTTACTATTAGTGTCTGTGCAATGACCTCTAATCTGTGTGGTTTCATGTGCCACGTTCAATTTCTGATTTCTTCTAGAGATGATTCTGTTATATTACTCCTTGTTAATCTTCTTAATATTGGATTAGATTTGGGGCCCAATTAAAGTACTGTAAAGCTCATATAAGAGTAATGTGAGGTTAGATAATGTTAAGCAGTCAAGGAGAGGTTGTTTACACCTTTCCTCGCAGCATCCAAGCTACAACCACTGTACTCAGATGGGTTCATTGACTTCCTTTAGTCCGTCTGAACACAACGCGTCCGAGGTGTAGAAGAAATGCCAAAACCTTGGTTATGTAATGAATTCTGCTTATCTAACGCCGGCCTGATGCCTACAAAACCTAACCACATTATTAATACATTAATTAAGGCAACTAAGTTAGATAACAAGTTCAACGAGGTAAAGATTCCAAACCCGCCTTGAGATCTACGGGCGGACTTCTGCCTCTTAGACAAGTCTGTTGGAGATGCGATTGTGGTCGGCATGTATTTGATTAAGTTTTATAACAATGCTCAATTAACTGAAGGACACCACTGCTGTGGAATAGGAGTACCACCATCCTCCTTCCAAAGGCTGGTGGTGATCCTTCTCTTCCATACAGCTGGAAGCTCATCTTGCTGCAGCTGACCATTTACACAATCTTCTCACCTGCGATGGCACAATAGCTTGCTGTTTGGACCAAGGATGAGCCCAAAATGTTCCCCGCTTAGAAAGGATTCCTTCCCCCAGAGGGTTGTGTGGAGCATTGTTTTATGGTTGATAGCCTGTTGGACGACTCCAAGAACACTATTGGCTCTGTTCCAAATGACCTCCTGTGTAGGATGTTATGTTTTCTAGGTGTCCCTACCCACTTTGTAAAAATGTGCAGAGATATCCACTCTGGTAGTTCCCAGAGTATTAGATACAGTAAATACAGTTATACAAAGTATGATAGAGTAAATACGGTTATACTATTAAGGACATTCCCCTACAAATAGGAATTAAACAAGGCTGTTCCCTGAGCCCCATACATTTTAACTTTGCACTGGAGGGCATTCTGCCACACATCACCTCTCTGGGTCTTGGTTATGCATTGGGCAATGGGTCCTCCTATTCCTACCTGGCGTACGCCGACGACCTGTGTCTCATCAGTGAGATGAGGGAGGGGATACAAAGGAGTCATATGCGTTAGTTATGTTTACTTTCTGGGCAAAGTTAATTTTACGTAGATAAGTGTGGGTGTCTTTACATTATTAACAGTAGTAGTAGTAGTAGTAGTTGTAGGGTGTCATGTAGAGCCTTTCTGTCCCACCATGGGAACTAATCCCATCCCTTTTCTTGCGTGGGACGATTCTTATAAGTATTTAGGTGTAGATTACTTTAGGGTGAGTAATGGACGCTTAGATGAGTTGGCTGAGGAGGTACATAACATAGTAAATTAGATATTGGCCAGTATGCTAAGTCCCTGGCTGATGGTCAATACTGTAAACATGTTTGCCCTTTCCGAATTGTCCTTTAAATTAACTGCAGCCTCCGTCCACCACAGCTGGCCTCCGAGTTTGAATATCAGTTAAGGAAAAATATTTCACACTCAAAATAAAGAGAACATGTAGATGACGGCAAAGAGGTTGAAGAGGCAGTTTGGTACATCAGCGGCACTGTTCAGCTCGTGCATGGATGAGTTTACGTTTCAGTGTACAGGTGATCAGGAAGTAAGCGTTTTTGCTCGCTTCCTTGCTGCATTATGGAAAAAACTACCCTTGATTATGCTCCTACCCCTGTACCTGCAGTTGCACTTACTCAGGATGTCGCATGGGATCAATTGTGATCAAATGTGAAAAACGAGCTGGCTATGTACCCATACAACTCTTCCGCTCCTAGGAATGAAGGTAGAAAGGTGACATCAACTCTCTTTGGTCCTTATTAAAACACTTAGGCCATTAGGTGTTTTGGGAGAATGACAGCATTGTCTTCAGGGGGCAACCAGAGGTTCCGGCTGGAAGATGGGGCCCAATTAAAGTACATGTATAAGAGTAATATAAGGTTAGATAATGTTAAGCAGTCAATGGTCCAGGAGGTGTTTATACCTTTCCTTGCAGCATCAAAGCTCCAACCACTGGATTCAGACAGGTTTAGTCACTTCTTTTAGTGATTATCATTTCATCATCAGGGCCTGTCTGAATCTCTTGCCAACAAAGTCAGTGGCTAGGAGGACTGGGAAACCTTCTCTGGACACGATGTGTCCAAGGTGTAGGAGAAATGTAGAAACCTTGGGTCATGTTATGAACTCCTGCCTGGCTAACGCTGGCTTGATGCGTAAAAGCCATAACTATACTTTAAAATAGATTAATTAAAGCAACTAAGTTAGAAGATGACATAATTAAGTTCAAGATTCCAAACTTGCCTGGAGATCTTCGGCCAGACTTCTGCATCTTGGGCAAATCTTTAATAGTTGCAACTATGGCTAACATGTAATTAACTAAGCTGTATGATACTTGTTTAACTAACTGTAGGACACCTCTGTCATGGAATAGGAGTACCATCATCCTCCTTCCAAAGGCCGGTCACGATCCTTCTCTCCTATACAGCCAGAGGCTCATCTCGCTGCAGCCGATCATTCACACAATCTTCTCGGTTGCAATGGCGAAACGGCTTTGGACCAAGGATGAGCCCAAAATGTTCCCTGCTCAGAAAGGATTCCTTCCCCCAGAGGGTTATGGGAGCATTGCTTTATGGTTGATAGCCTGTTGGAAGACTCCAAGAGACACAGGAAGAACGTGGATTAACCTTAAAAATGCCTTTGGTTCTGTCCCTCATGACCTCTTATGGAGGATATTACGTTTCCAAGGTGTCCCACCAACTTTGTAAGTATGTACAGTGAGATCTACTCAGGTAGTTCCCAGAGTATGATACAGTAAATACGGTTATACTAAGGATATACCCCTATAAATAGGAATTAATCAAGGCTGTTCCCAGAGCCCCATAATTTTAAACTTTGCATTGGAGGGCATCCTGCCACACATTACCTCTCTGGGTCTCGGTTATGTACTGGGCAATGGGTCCTCCCGTTCCTGCCTGGTGTACGCCGATGACCTGTGTCTCATCAGTGAGATGAGAGGGGATGCAACAGCAGGTGGACACATTAATTAGGTTTACTTCCTGGGCAAGGTTAAATTTCAACATAGATAAATGTGGGTGTCTGTCCATCATTAACAGTAGTGGTAGGGGACGTTATGCAGAGTCTATCTGTCCCACTATGGGAACTAATTCCATCCCTTCTCTTGCGTGGGACAATTCATAAAAGCATTTAGGTGTAGATTACTCTAGGGTGAGGAATGGGCGTTTAGACAAGTTGGCTGAGGAAGTACTTGATATAGCGGATACGATTTTGGCCAGTATTGCCAACTCCCTGGCAGACATAATAATATGGCCTGACACGGAAATAACACTCAAGAGATTCATACAGACATAAAATAACCTTCACCCGAATATCAAATGTACACATCAATGTAATCAAGCTCACATAACTTACTTAGATTTAAATATTTTCAAGGGCAAGAAATTCTACACAGAGGGCAAATTAGATTTGCCCTCTCTAAGCTGTCCTACAAGTTAGCTCAAGTATGCATTTAGGTTGTCAAAACAGACCATCTCTTCGTACTTCCACCTGCTTTCACACATTATGGGTATCACTCCATGAAGAATAATTTGCAGTCTAGTTTAGTAATATAATATCTTAAGTGCCTTTCGTCTAAAGATAAGTGGAGCAGCGATGTTGCATGGGATCAGTTGTGGTCCACAGTGACAAAAAGATCTGGCTACACACCTGAGAACATTGGTGACATCATGTTTTGTCAATTCTTCCCCTCCTAGGGGTGAAGGTAGGAAGGCTGATTTCACCTCTCTCTGGTCCTCGGTGATTTTGAAGCAGCTGAGTTCGTGCCTGCGGCCACCAGAGAGACCACTTGTACCATTTCTAATCTTAACAGTACTTTTGACAATAATAACTTCTCCATCTTGTCTTCCCCTCTGCAGGAACACCGCCAGTGAACACACTTACACATAACTCTAATGTAGCTCCCTCTTCTCCAACCTCGGCTGGTCCACCAAGTTTGACTACGGGTCCACCAAGTTTGACTACGGCTTGCCCCTCAACCTCCCCTGTTTAGCCCTCAGACAGTTCCCCAAACATCCGTCCAGGATAAAAGAAAACAGTTTATTCAGAAAATTCTGGATGGATGTGCAGACTTGCTGGAGCGGAGACCGGAGGAAGAGGAGTGGTCGCGGCTGGACCATTGCCTGTCCTCCCTGACAGACGATTTGGTAAAAATACTCCAACGTCACACGGCCCATCATCCTACCATCTATGATTCATTGGAGGAAAGGAAGAGGAGGAGAGCTGAAACTGTGGCACTAGTTACCATCATAGCACAGCAGCATTCGTCAGAGTAAACTGAAACATTTACACTAACTTGAACTATTCAAAAAGAACTAATTTATGTTTGTCTGTCTCTTTGCCCATGTTTTCATATCACATTGTCTCCAGACTACAGCAGCTAATGTTGAGTTGTTTTTTTACCTTGTCTTTTAAAATTGAAAGAATGTTTAAACTGTTCTTTGAAGTGTAGAAAGGGCTCTTGCGTGCATGCCAGTCCCCCCCCCCCCCCCTTACATCTAAAGCACCACCACATCATGACCAAATATACCTGACATGCACTAGTATGGTCAACAGCAGAATACACCAGACAGCAGCAGAATACACCAGACAGCAGCAGAATACACCAGACAGCAGCAGAATACACCAGACAGCAGCAGAATACACCAGACAGCAGCAGAATACACCAGACAGCAGCAGAATACACCAGACAGCAGCAGAATACACCAGACAGCAGCAGAATACACCAGACAGCAGCAGAATACACCAGACAGGAACAGACCAAACACTTAATTGACTTTATAATAAGATTGTGCCCCCTGAAAGAGGGTGGGCCACACTTAGAAGTAGTGCAATACTAAGGCAACCCGTGGAGAGGGTAAAGCAAGCTTTAATCCACTCCCCTAATTAAAAAAATTGAAGTAACAACATCTAGGCAATGCCTAGGTTAGAGTTGTTACACTCTAAAGAACAGTTATTTCTACTTGATCTTAGCCAAAAGGCCGAGAAGCGATAACTTGCAGTTCGTACATCCTATCTATATGCAACATGAGCTCTGAAACTTTCCAGTGGGTTTAGACAAGCCAGAAAGGAATGGGAATGAATATCATTATCTGGTTCCTTCATAAACACCAAACAATGTTAATTGGAAGCCTTATAAATAATGTCACAGTAACCACAAACATAAAATGTACATCAAGCCTGGAACATGCATTTCCACTTGCAGCTTCACTTCTGCAACAAACTTCCTGAAATGGCAAGTAAGAAAAAATTGCTCTGACCATAGAAGACAATTGAAGAAGGAAAAAGTGCACAGTGAGCCTTTGAGGCACTCTGAACAGAGCAGGAATACCTTAAACAACCTGATGTACTCACACACAAAAGTACAAAATGTTGTTTTTGGGTAAGAGCATTAATAATAGTAGAGAAATTGCTTGATACACTTGCTAGGCTACAACACAATGAAGTGTGGTGACAGAACAGGGTAGGAAAACACTTCTTCAACTATATGCTTAAAAAAATTAAATCTAATCTATATTTCGGTTTGTAAGAATGTGTGTCAAGGCGTCACAAATCCTTGTCCACTGACACCTTCTATTTTCAATGTATATCAATTCACTTTCAACAGAGTTCAAGAAAATCAGCACCACATAAAGAAAAACTGTACACAAGTCACCATATATGTACATAATGTGCAACTGTCCTCCCACCATCAACCAATCACATTCCTCTATTTCTGCTAATTAACTACAATAATCAATACGATACAATCTGACCCTTACAATAATCAGCTATAATACAACTAGACCCTTACATCCATAAAATGCATAACTGACATGGTGTGATACAGTCAATAGTAATTCTAATAGTATTCCTAATAATAACACCACTAAAAGGTTCCTATAGTTTCTTTCTCTTAACTCCGTCACACAAGGCATAATAACCAACAATTGGACCGCAAGAAACAAAAACTTCAGGGTTTGCACCACCTACAGCAGGGATGGTTGCCCTAAAATGTATGGGTGCCACCAATCTCAGTGGGAGAAAAGGAATTCAATTCTTAATGAAAAAAAAAAGAAGCCTAAAAATGGGTCAATAGTCAAGTCTTTCAGAGTAATAAAAAAAGCCTATAAAAAGCATAATGCAATGGTTAAGGCACGTCTTCTCAGCAAGAAAATCCTGCGACCATTCACTATCACATATACCCAAATATTAATTATTATGGTCATGCTGAGTGAAACATTCCTTGCTTACCTTGGTGATTCCCGCCATGGCAATGACAGCATTCTGGGGGACAGTCCCCCCACACACCGCCTGCATGAGTTTCCGCACGTTGTTCTTAGGGAATGTGGAACGTCTGCATATCTCATACTGGTCTTGCTGGCTGTTGGAGAATGCCGATAGAAGCAGCTGCATCTTCTCTCTCTCCTGCTGCACTTCGTCCTCCATGGTGGGAGTGACCGAATCTAAAGATCGAGTGTGGGGAGGGAGGAGTTATGTATACATATATGCACTAAATGCAATGTCACTCATAAACATACAAACACATCTACTGATTACATAGATACACATACATAAATATATACAGATATCTGTTACACATGATACATAATTCTCTGCCAAAGAAGTAATGAAGGAAAAGAGGAGGAGTGGAGGAGGAAGGGGTTGAGAAAGCCACACATTCACACTCAGATCAGAACCATGACTGTAACACTGAACTACTCAGTCACACCATACCCAGAGTATTAATTAGATTAGCAAGTTACCAAAGATTCCTAAACATCAAGCACCATATAAGGTTGTAACACATTTAAGGAAGTGTGTCCAAGTGTATCATTTACATCCTACCATAAAGCAACAAGTAGAACATGAGAAGACATCACACAAGCGGTCTCAGGGTTGCCCGTTTTTCTAGCATGTGCAGGGTAACTGTTACCAACCCCAAGTCCCAAACTATTAGGCTTGGACCCACACACTGAACCAGGGACTCCTGATTTTTAAAGTATCATAAATTCACTTCTAAGTTCAAGAAGAATCTGCATCATAAGACAATAAGAGCACAATTCACTTTAAATAGCTTTTCTTCCTCTCATGAATATATTTAAAGTCCATCAAAAATGACTATATATGTACATAATGTCCAACTGTCCTCCCACTATCAACCATGTTCCTCCACATTCAGGTAAAAACCCGCCCTTTACAACAATCAACAACAATACAACCTGCCCCTTTCATTTATTTGAACAATCAACAATACAACCGGTCTCTTACATTCACTTAAACAATTAACAGTGAACAGAAAACATAACTGATATGGCATGACATAACAAATTAAAACTAAAACGACTGACTAAAAGGTTCAGTTTCTTTTAGTATCTTGACTCCACCAAAGCAACTATTAACAGAGAGCTTTAGCTCAAACTTGATAAGAATAGGAAGCTCAGTGAAATTTTGAATACATACTCTATTAAAAGATCAAGTAGTAATTCATGTTCATCACTGATCATGTGACCACACTAATCCTGTAACTAACCTGTTGTATTACAGTAAATATGCTGATATGAATTAGTGTACATGTGATCAAATTATACCTGGGAAGTTACACATCAGAGAAAAGATTAACTATAAGATTGTTCAATGCAGAAAAAAAAAAGTGGCTAGAAAAATGACCAGACCAATATGTGCATTTGCTCTTGGGATCACCACCACCAGCATTGTCATAATCTAATAGTTTGGTGATATTGCATACCTGATATCAACAACCCAACCTTGCGTCCTTCCCTGTGCCTCTCACTCTGAAGGGCAAAACTAAGATGTGTGTTCAAGATAATTCATGTAGAGTGTGTCTGTCTGTCTGTCGGTCTGTCTGTCTGTCTGTCTGTCTGTCTGTAATGCATCTCCACCCAATTTTGATGCATAGACCAATCATCCTTATATTTTTAGGAGTGGCACACAGACTTGGTTGGGGGGAAATATGGTTAAGGCTAGGGTTAAGGTCTATTAAATAAACTTCCTATTTACCAGAGGAAGGTGGGATCCAATGACATAAGCCTCCCTGGTTAATAGGAAATTTAAAAAAATCTTTAAAAAAAAAACAAATAAACGTAAAAATATATAATAAATTTGCTACCACAGAGTGTTAAGGCGATATTTAAAGAATCAGTGATAGTGTTAGGATGCTCAGGTTAGCGTGATACAGCTATAGCCTAACATGCTCAGGTTGGCGTGATACAGCATAGCATGCCCAGGTTAGCATGATACAGCTATAGCCTAACATGCCCAGGTTGGCATGATACAGCCTAGCATGCCCAGGTTAGCATGATACAGCCTAGCATGCCCAGGTTAGAGTGATATAGCCCAGCATGCCCAGGTTAGTGTGATATAACCTAGCATGCCCAGGTTAGTGTGATACAGCTATAGCGCTACACACCCAGGTTAGCATGATAGATACCAGCATGCCCAGGCCAGAATGATATGGCGCTAGCAAGCCCAGGTTAGCGCGACATAGCCTAGCATGCCCAGGTCAGTGTGATAGGTCAGCGTGATATAGTCTAGCATGCCCAGGCCAGCGTGATATAGCGCTAGCACACCCAGGTTAGTATCATATTAGTGCTACATGCCCAGGCTCGCATAATATTGTGCTAGCACGCCCAGGTTAACATGAGAAAAGTACATTTTTTCTTCTCTTTTAAATAGAAATTGAAGTTTCCCATTTTGTCCTTTATTTATTTCCCATCACTAATATTACACAACTTTTTCCAACAGGGAGGAAGGCTGTGTACAAATAATATTAACTTTAGAAATGCCTTACAACCCCCCCTCCCCACATAAAAACATTAAGCAAAGAAAACAATTTTAATTACAGAGATTCCAAAGAAATCTCTTTGGTGGTGGGGGGGGGGGGGTGGGTTTCCTTCTTTTTTAACTCTTTGTCCACCATGGCAGGGGCAGTGACATGGGGGTGGGGAAAAAAGGAGTTCAATCCTGTAATGCTAGTATCCCATGTACACTTGATTGCCGGCACACTTGCTAAAATGCATATTCAATACCCACCCCCTTATTTTAGTAGCTGTGCCCGCTCCAGCACAGCAATGATTACTCTTTCCACTAAGTTAATTACCTCTTTCTCCGCTTAAAAGCCTTGGTCTCTTCGCTGATGCAGGAGCGAACTCCCCTCCACCCTCACTGTCGGAGCTATCTCTTGCAGCACCTGCTGGCTGAGACTCCCTCCTTCTCTTGCCCATAGCGACCTTGTACCGACCTCCAGCCACACCCACTTTCTTCAAGGAATTGGACCAGCGGCTGGGCGTGGTTTTGATTTATTTTTATTATAGAATATATTTTCATAGAATTGTTGCTGTTAACCTTCTTATAAATAGCTCGTGTGTGTGTGTGTGTGTGTGTGTGTGTGTGTGTGTGTGTGTGTGTGTGTGTGTGTGTGTGTGTGTGTGTGTGTGTGTGTGTGTGTGTCCATCCCTATACATTCCTTCAATTAAGGAGGTACTACAGAGTCAGGGGTATCAAAAGAATAGAAAACAAGCACTGCACCCACTGTGTAGCTTTTAAATGTGGAGAGGACTTATTCAAGTAGTAACAGACAAAAATGACTTTTAAAAAAAAGGCCATTTCAGGCTTATTAATGGGAGAAGCTGTATTGAAAACCCCTATGGGAAGTTGCATTCTCTTGGCAGTTAAGTGCACACTCAGTTTAATCATAGATTTAACACCCGGGTATTAAATCTATGGTTTAATACATAACAAAATGAACTACAGAATTTCCTCATAAACAGCAAATCTCTGTGCACTGCAAAAATTAGAGGGTGCAAGAGAATTCATTTTGAAGGGAATGAAATTAATATTTAATTGTGATAAGACTCATTTTGGACCAGCAGGCAAAAAGTAACAGAACAAATTAATCTTTTCAGACAGACTAATTCAAGCTGCTGCATTGGAAATGTGGGGGGGGGGGGGGGAATAGGGAGAACATTTAGTAGGAAAATATGGTGCAAAATAATTCTATTTGAAAGAGACTTGAGTTAAAAAATATCTAATAAGTAAATCTACTTATAAATAGCTCTTAATGTGTATGTGCCTGCCCACACAATCAAGAGCCAGGAGGGATACTATAATAATGGAAATCTAGCTCTTATGAGAGTAGTGTGGTTATTTCAAATTTGATAGTTAGAAAAAGCAACAAAAAAAGGCAATTCCATGCTGACTAATTGGAGTAGCTGTATTGTAATGGAGCTGGGCTTTGGAGAAGCTGTAATGAAAAGCCCAAAGGGAAGTTGCACTCTCCTGGCTGACAAAAAATTAAATGCAGAATTCCCCCATAAACAACGCCCCAGCCTGCACTGCACAATTTTGAGGGTACAATAGAATTCATTTTTGAAGGAATGGAATTTTAAAACAAAACAAGTAAATAATTTTAGTATTTGGTTACACACAGCTATATGCTTCCACGTTTCTATGTGTTGGTGGCACAATCAGTGGTTATTTGAGAATAAATGGTTTACAGAATACAAAAGAACAAGGAATAGAAACCTTGGTTTGCATACCAAATGCCTTAATTGCTGTCAGATTAAAAAAAATGGGGGGGAGGGAGGAGTGAGAGAAAAAGACACCAATTCCTGAGAATGTGGGGGTATGATTGGAGAAGCCAGTTTTCATACATTGTCATGGATTTGCAGCTACATCAAGAGTTGGTTTTCTTCTTATATCCACATAGCCATGAACAGATTATTTAATTAAAAGAGAAAAAAAAAGTTGTGCACCTTGAACTTCTCAACAATTGATTGGTCATGATCGAGTTGAGAGAAATTGTGAAAAAAAATTTTTTTTTTAATGAATAGTCCAACTTTGCATGCATCAATGCAAATGGTCATCACATGTACACACACAAAACACCTGCTGTCAGATACTGGCCACATCAACTGAACAATAAACACCACAGTATTGCCAATCTTGCAGGCGATGCGCAAATGGATATCTAATTCTTTAAATTTACTTCTATATTAGACGTTTTTAGTAAGTAGGCTGTAGAGGGTGGAGAAATAACCCAAAATTGATAAGAGAATATATTTTCAGTAAAAATCAAGCAAGTGTGCTTGGGTAGAGCAGGCTTAACATTTGATAAATTTGGGTCAGGATTGATAAGAGAAAAATCTATTTTTGATCCCTTTTCATGGTTGCAGAATATAAACTAAAAATTCCACTAAAGGCATTGAAAAGTGTAACAATTAGTCCTTCCTCCATTCTAGAATATCCACCCCCCACCCCACCCCACCCCACCTCCAACAGCAAGAAATGTCCTCCCATGAGAAAGGTTCTTCTGTAAGACATGTTCTCCCAAAACAATGTCATTCTGTAAAACATGGCCTCCCGAAAGACAATTTTTAGACCACAGCCCACCAAAGGCAGCGATTGCATGCTAGAACTTCAATAAAATAAAATTCATTTAAAAAAAATCTTTAATCAGCTTTGCCCATGGTGCCCGCACGGATGAGACTTCAGGTGTGGTTTTGGTGGCAATTTTGACTACCGAACAGCATACACCACATGATATCATTTGGATTCACTAAATATTACAGTAGTCACCCTCTTGAGACACCCACTCTATTGGAAGACTATCTCTCTTGAGATAACACATTTTTCATGCAAGCTATTGCATGTGCTGTATAAAGTTATCTCTATTGTAAGACACCTCTCTTGTTAGCCTGATTTTTGTCGGATTTAAGGGTGGTCTCTCAAGAGAGGGACTACTGTAATGGGAGCAAGTCATACACACCTAACTCTTTTACTTCATACATACGTGCCACCCTGCAACGAATTCATTTGTATAGGAGAGGGTCAAATGATATATTTTAGTTAAGTTACTTGTGGTCACAGTACAATTTAGTTCTTCAAAAAGGGAAAAAGCAGCCCTGACAAAACCCAATTATATTGGTGTATCCCCTAATTGTCTATCTTCCACTCTCATTTCGACGGTTTGCATTTCAGGCAGGCCAAGGAAAGGACAAACTCCCATTACTACTTCACCAGGTTAATTATACTATTCACTGTTCCTATCATGATCACTTTTATTGTTGAAATTTCTGGAAAGAAATAAATTCAGAAAAGAGAACGAACTTCAGTCCCTTCTGAGGCAAATAATTGCTGGAGGTCGATGCAGAGTTCAAGTCATACAACAAGAGAAATAACATTAAATACACCCAGAAATCACTGCAAATTAATGAATTTATCATATTATTAAAACAACAACTAAAAATTTTAAAAACAACACTGCAAACAGATGAATTATTACAATAGAACCTAAAAATTGAGACCACCCATGGACTGGTAAAGATTAGTCTTAATTTTGAGGCATTCCGAATTGTAAAATTGCTGATTTAGCATTTTGAAATATTTATCCACAAATACATATATAAATGTAGTACAATCATCAAAAGTAATCATACATGCATGTGCTGTATCATTATATCTGGGTTGGAAAATGAGGTAATTGTAAACTGAGGAACTTCAATGTTTTAGGAAATTTTGGTAAAATTTTTCCTTTGCAGATATTGTACCAAAATGACATTTTTCATGCAAAAATTTTCAGTTTATCTGTGGATTATAAAGCTCCAGAGAAAGTGGTTATGGCTGGCTTCTCTTCTTAGGTAAATTAATCTTCACATGATCCCATTTTGATCATCTCTGTCACTCAATGAATGTACCAATAAAATCTTGTCCCCAACCATCAGGCTGAGAGGTAACTCATCTGTAGCAGGAGCATCATCATCTACTACCACATAATTCTCTATTGCATAAGAAGAGTCCAGATAGTTTTAGCTGCTCTAAAGCTCTTGGAAAAATTTCAGCTAATTGAGTAATCTATTTTTATCAATTTTTCAAGACTAAGTTTATTTCATGCATGAGGCCTTCTTTCCAGAAAGCACTGCTCCACAGTGACATTTTACACTGCCCAGTACTGCTTTGATCCAATAGCTAGCATCAAGAGCACTCATGCTCCTTTGCTATTTCAATTGTGGTTGTGCACATTTCAATTTTTCTCTGAACAGCTGCAGCTGTCTTGTAGTGACATTTAAGTTTTTATCTCTATTTATTGACAAAAAAAATCCAATTTTCCAGCTATTTGCCTCGGACTCATTCCAAAATTGTCACTAGTTTTAATAAATTTTCATTTTAGCACCCAATGGCAACACGTTATGCTTAGCCATTTTGTTTTCACACAGACCATGTGAGTAGCATTAAGGTCAGGTGTTGTTAAAGGCCATCAATAGGTGGTCTAAGTCTGAATAGTGGAGGTAGTATTGTGAATTGAAGAGGTGGTCCTATCTGTAGGTTGGTCACATTTATAGGATGTGGTCTTGTTATTTGTAGGTTGAGGTTCTACTGTGGTATTGTCTCAAGGTAAAGTTGTGATCATCAACTGTCCCCAAGTCCCACCTAAAGCCACATGTGAATAGTTCCTATCAGTGCTATATCTTTAGAGGAGGGACTAAAGTAACCAGAGTGGGGATATTTTCAAAAGACCACAACAACAACAACAACAAAAAAAAAAAAAAAAAAAAAAAAAAAAAAAAAAAAAAAAAAAAAAAAAAAAGGAAATAAAAGGAGGAGAAAGTTGTTTTGTTTTTTTTAACGAGAGGAAGGGAGGGGGGGGGGGGGAAGTGAAGAATTGGTAAAGAAATGAGCATGCTTGAGCAACATGTCATTAAAAGTGATTTCATTTCCCAGAAAAAGAGATTTCTGAAAGCAACTTCCAGTTGGTGTGGCGAAGTCCAACCCACAACTATGTAGTTAATAATTCTTTCCCGGGTACTTGTAGATCACATGCCAACTTTTACCATGGTAACCATTTCCAGAATTTTTAAAGCCCATGTTTCAGGTTGGGTTAAAACCTATCATCATGCCAAGTTTCAGAGAAATCCACCCACAGGTTTGGCCAGAAATGATGGTACAGACAGATATCACCTTTATATATATATATATATATATTAGCAGAGCTTAACTATGCTGGATCTGGCCCTATTGGGACCCCCTTTGGTAACACCCATTGCAGTGGAAAAGTGAAAATAAAAAAAGGCTTCCTTATCCAAATTTTATTCCAGTTGACTAAGCAGTTATACAAAAAAAAAGAAAAAAAGGAGATGGCTAGCGTTGTTATTTAAAAACTATTCTCCACAGACCCCAACTGCACATGCAAATTTTATCCCTATCTTACCAGTGGTTACACATTAATAGAAAAAGATAGGTAGATAGGCAAAATATTGCAATTGCACATTTTATTATGTAAGAATCACCCCACCCACTCAAAGATCTCATGCCAAATCTTATCCAATCAGATACATGGTTCTCTAAATCCCAGTGGTTTTGCACAAATATTAAAAGGTAGATCGATAGGCAGCAGTTCTGATTTTAAACATGTAAAAACCAAACCCCACCCTCCCCATGTGCTATGCCTAATTTCACCCCAATCAGCCAAGCAGTTCTCAGAAAAAGATGGATAGGAAGACAAAATATGCAATTCAAAATTTATTAATGTAATGAACTGATAACCATCCCACACCCAACCCAAGTCCTCATGCATAATTTTAACTCAATCTGCCCAGCTATTCTCTAAATCTCAGTGGCTATGCATGAATAGAAAGATAGATTGATAGATAAAATACAGCAAAATAGAGAGAGACAGACAAAAATACGGTAATCTAAAATGTGATATGTAATAACCATCCCCCCCCCCCCCGTGCTCATGCCAAAATTAATCCAAATCGGCCAAGTGATTCTCTTAATCCCAGCAGTTTTGCAGAAATAGAAGAAATTGATAGACAAAGATATTGTAAATCAAAATTTAATTATGTAATACCCATCCCACACCCACCCAAATGCTCATGCATATTTCATCCTAATCAGCGGTTCTTTCAATCCCAGTGGTTGTGTACAATAAAAAAAATAAGATATATAAAAAAATAAGTGAATTCAAAATTTAATTACATAATAAGTATCCCACACTCAATCCAAGTGCTCATGCAAATTTTATCCCAACCGGCCCAGCTGTTCTCTAAATCCCAGTGGTTATGCACAAAGAGAAAAAAGATAAATAGATAGACAAAATGTATAGTAATTTTAAAAATAATTATGTAATAACACCATCCCACACCCATCCCAAGTTCCCATGCCAAATTTCATGCCAATTGGCCCACCGGTTCTCTCACAGTGGCTATGCACAAACAGAAAAAGATAGACTAAAATGTGGTAATTTAAAATTTAACTATGTATTAACCATCCCACACCCTCCCCAAGCATTCATGCTAAACTTATCATTACAGTTACCATTGATTATGGATTGTGAAATCATATTCCTCTTCTTGTTATTAAAATGTACCTGTGCTATATATAATGAATCAGGGTGGGTGAAACCATTTAATGGATCTTTTCGTCCACAGAAATTGAAGATGGTGATTAAATTTATGCAGAGAATTTACTTCACTTATGAACCATTTAATAGTGCTTTTCCTCCTCAAAAATAGGAGTTGTCTATTAAATTTATGTAAAAAAGAAGTTATTTAAAATATGGTTGGAAGTTTTTGTTGTTTATTTTTTAATTTAATTTATCTATTTATCCTTTTTTTTTAATTCTCTGCCATTTTGAGTTTGTTTTGATTTTTCAGCTATTAGTAGGGTCAAAATACAAAAAAAGAGAGAAGGTGCTAACCCCAAACAAATTGTAAGGAACCGTTTTGAACTGTAAGTCTGGGGAAGAACATATCAAAAGATAGCTGAAATTTCATTATCAAAAAGGGTATAAATGTTACATACAAAATCATAGCCACCAGTTCTGTATCCATGTGTGTTCCATATACATGTCCTTCAATTTTGAAGGTAAAGGTGCAAACACTTGTACCTAAAGAACCGTAACCATGCTCAGAGGGGCATGGTTTGGATTGTTAATTGGATTTAACATATTCTGGCAGTGCCAGGCTAAACCCAACAAAAAAAAACAACAAAAAAAAAAAAACAACAAAAAAAAAAATCTGGTATTTCAGATAAACTAATAGGAGCAGCTTCACTGAAAAAGAAGTGGAAAAAATATAAGGGAAAAATCAAGTTTTGCATATTACATGCCAGTTCATTGCATGGTCTTCAAAAAGAGGGTGGAAATCAGTAAGTAGTATGCAGTATCCTAGTGTTGTGGCATTATTTCAATTCCAAATGGTCCTTAAACCACACCTAAATTTAGATAGAAAAATTGCAGGAAGCAAATAGGAGAGAGATTAGTCCAGCTGTAAGTAGTATATTAGAGTGGTTTTGACATGCAAATATTCCTTATAACTAACATTTCACTGGATACTACAAAATTGCAAGGAATCCAGGGATTTTTATTTGGAATAGAATTGAAGAAAATTGGTAAAATTTAGTTTTGGGTTAATGATTTACATGTTTTTTTTTGGTTTTCTAGAGTGGATAGGTGGTTGTTCTGATGGGTGCATGGTCATTTCAGGGTGACTGATGAAACAACTTATTGAAAATATGAAAAATTATGAAAGAGAAAAAGAAAAAAATAAAATTTTTCAGGGGTTGATGATGCATGCACAGTAGAGCTCACGTTCTACTTTCAGTCACAAGAATTAAAAACAAGTTAATTATACACCAAAAAAAAACCAGAAAAGAAGAGTAATAGAGAATTTTAAGAGTAAGCAGTATCTTAGGGTTGAGGCTGCACCCAGGGTTCCAAACCCCTCTTATCCTTTCATTTAAATGTGATATTCTTTGAACTAAACGGAAATTCCCTGTTTTCCCTCTTTTTTAATAGTGTCTGAAACCAATCTTTTAGAACTAGTGTGAGGGCTTGGTAAATCACAAATAAAAATCATAGTTGCCATTAGTTCTAACCTTGAACAGAAAGATATATATCAAGAGCAGGCGTAAATTTGTGAGTTGAGAAATTTTTTTTCGGTAAAGTAAGAGGAGAGCAGAGGGTGGGGGGGGGGGGGGGGGGGGGGGAAATAAGGAAAAAAGGGAAACCACCTACAAAATTTGCTGTCTCCAGGTGGTCACCCATCCAAGTACTGAGCAGGCTTAACAGTGCTTATTTGAACCAAAAAAAAGAGAGTTTTGCCCCAAAATTGTCTGCATATTTGAGCAACTGTGAGGTGGTTACCCCTCCAAGTACTGAGCAGGCAAAACAGTGCTTAACTTCAGTAAGTCATTTTAATTGAAATCAATTTGAACAAAAAAGAGAGTTTAACCCCAAAATTGTCTGCAGATTTGAGCAACTGTGAGGTGGTCACCCATCCAAGTACTGAGCAGGCCTAACAGTGCTAAACTTCAGTATGTAATTTCAATTGAAGTTACCCAAAAATTCACCCCAAAATTATCAGTGTATTTGAGCTACTGTGGATTCTAAATGCATTTTTGGTGGGATTTTTGCTAAACGATAGTCAAGTTACGTGAAATTGAATAAAGTCACCAATATCTTCAGTATAAGTGATTGCACTTAGTCCTTTTATCGTCCTTTTGCTAATTGAAAATAGAAACAGGTCTTAAAATGAGTACTAGTTAAGGACTTAGTTCCCTATAGCAGAAAATTTTTGGATCCGAAACTCAAGATAAAGTCAAGATTGATCAAAAAAGGAGCTGAAGCATCAATATGAAATAATAAAAACAGTGATAAAAACATATGGGCCTTTATCCACCTGTTTGGGGATCACATCAGACAGGAGGTCACGTCATCCACACTAAAGGAGACGGAAGATGTAGATACTGTGAAAGCTACCATTATAATGGAACCACACAAGTCAACAAACAAGCATCACTGGGCAACATTCTGATCTGTTGGTCTTGCTATTGCACCTTGGAGTATAGGACCGCAAGGATCTTCATTTTCGATCAGATAAATGTGTAAAAAAATCAGATGCACAATATTCAGATTCTAAACTGTCTTGGTGATGATGTCTGCTCTGATTTGTTTACCATGCATTCTCTAGTGACACTACCTGAAGAATTTTTGGGGTAAGCAAGAAGTCAGTCTTCAAAAAATAATTGATGGTAACTTTATCATGCATGCTTGTTCAAGATCTTCTGTGGACCAAAGGCCGGCCAGGTCATTATAGAAAGTAGTAGCTTCAAAGCAATGCTATCCTTGTTTAATAGAACCCAATCAAAGGATCAAGAGCCATTGCAATAAGTTTCGTTCGGCCACAGCAAAAAACTCCATGAAACCCGAAAGATTGCCAACAGCAATCTCAGCCACAAACCTTCACACAAACCTTCACACAAACCTTCACACAAACCTTCACACAAACCTTCACACAAACCTTCACACAAACCTTCACACAAACCTTCACACAAACCTTCACACAAACCTTCACACAAACCTTCACACAAACCTTCACACAAACCTTCACACAAACCTTCACACAAACCTTCACACAAACCTTCACACAAACCTTCACACAAACCTTCACCCCAGGAGGACTTACAAGTCATGCAGTGGATGGGCAAAAATGATGGCAGGGATGGTGCTGAATGAGGTTGGGATATACAAGGGGACAATTTTGTTCCACTCATGACGGACAATAGTCCAGCACCAGACAAACTGCTCAAAATTATCTAATACAGCCGCTCTACACCATGCAGCTCACTGAAGTGTACCTGCATGAAACATGGGCTTGCATTCACCACAGTTTGTGGGCATTGCCAAAATGGCAAATGTGACCATATGACCGATTTCAGGTGATGCTGAAATTGGAGACTAAGACACCGTTACATTTAAAAATAAAAATAAAATTTGTAATGATTTCGCTTGTGAAATCATGTCACATGTAACACTTCAGTAATGTTTCAGGATCATACATTCAGCATAATAATGAATATTGTCAGCTATATTAATACTAAAGAGATGATCATTTGTTAAATTCAAAAGGAATAGATAATTGAGATATTATTTTAATAACCAGGCCAGTGTGCCTGTAGCCGCATAGTATTGGTGTACCAAATTGTATAGTATAACAGGTTCAATGAAGTAAAGTATGATTTGCTGGTACAGCTGGAAAAAAAACATGTAGGTGCTGAAATTCATATTTTCACATTATCATTTGCTGGCCAAATCACACCCATAACCACATCCACTTGAGGGTAATAACTCTTATGGTCACATGGAGACCACATGACAAATTTCAGTCTGATTGGTCCAGCAGAACATGAGCATGCAGTCTTCACGTAATCGCAATAGTGTTATTATCCACCTGTGGGTGCGGCTATGCATGTTTTGGGCGTTCAGTTAAATCTTGACCAATCTGATTGCCTTAATTAATATTTATGTGTAGCTATCCGTACTCACAGAATGGTATTAATGTTTTCCTGGTCACACAGACACCACATGCCAAGTTTCAGTCTAAGTTCTTAACGGTTCAAAGAACTTCCTGTGGGAATGGCTAAGATAAATCCACGTTTGCCACTACATGCGGTTAATTACTCGTTCAGGGATGGAGTCCACACGTAATTTCAGCCAGATTGGTCTCATTATCAGTTGTCAGTTAAAATAACTTCCTGTGGGGAGGGGGAAGGAGAGGGGGGGGGGGGGGGGGCAGGGCTATAAAATACTGCACCCATTACCACACCCACATATGGTCATTAATGATAACCCAGGTACTAGGAGTCAAAACTTCCTATAGGTGTGGCTATGAAAAAAAACACACCCACAGGTTATTAATAACACTCGCCCAGTACTTGGACAACACATACCAAATGTCAGCCTGAAAAGTCTGCCTGGACACACAGCTCCTATTTATAAGTAAATGTCAGCCATATTGCTTGAGGTTAAGTTGATACACTTTCTGATGGTGCAATTTTGGCCAATTTTTTGTTATTATTCAAATCTAATACTACAGAAAAAGATTATCTAACATTTTCTTTCAATTTGTTTGGTGTCAAGTTGCATTTTGACCCTACAATATACCACTTTTGGAGAAAACAAGTGCCCCAGGTGTAAATGGATGCCTGTGTCACTGAAAGCATGCATGCATGTATACCACTGCCTTGTGCATGTACGGATGTACATGTATGTGGCTACCTGCAAGCTCAACACATCCAACCCAGTTGAAATCAATTGATTATTGGTTATGTTTTGACCAAGGATCAATTAAAAATTGTAATAATAAAAAAAAAAGTTAGCTGCAGGTTATCATGAATAACTCCTGGATATTTATGTACCATCCATGGCATAGCTTTGTGTCAATCCGAATAATAAAATACATACCGAAATAATCAAGTACACGGGTTCCTCCCTGGCCAAGCAGTCTCGCGCCACACAACCGCACCCTCCCTCAAAAATATATTTCCGGAGGCAATACACGAACTAGCAAGCAGTAGTCTGGGAATAACGAATAACAAAGGTTTAATGTCTCAATCTTGAGGACTAGAAGAAAAAAAAAAAAAAAAAAAAAAAAGGAACCCAAAAAAAAAAAAAAAAAAAAAAAACCGAACCCAAAAAAAATCGAACCAAAAAAAACCCGAACCAAAAAAAACCGAACCAAAAAAAAAACCGAACAAAAAAAAAACCGAACAAAAAAACCGAACAAAAAAAAAAAAAAAAAAAACCGAACAAAAGAAAAAAGAAAAAAAAAGAAAAAAAAAAAAACGTACAACAGAAACAAATAAAAGTATTGCCCATGCGCATTGTTTTTTCCTTTCGCTTATAACTCGATAATATTGGAAAAAACTGGCGGAGGAGGAAAACACAAGTCCAAGCCGATTTAGCTATGGGGTTGGGTTGGCTGGGATCTGTCTGTCTTTCTGTCGGATCCTGGCTGTAGCCTAGGAAGTGAACTGCCTCCTCCCGCCTGCTCCAGCACCACGTTGTAAGCTGTTGTGTGTAGTGTATATATGTATATTTACACACATGCCTGCTTTTCCTTGTTCGGTTTTTTTTGTTTTTTTTTTGTTTTTTTTGGCTTCTGTTTTGTTAAGTAATTAACGTTAGCAAGCTGTAGATAGCAAAAGAGTAGCATTGTGAGAACTTTGAATTACTTGATAAATCGGACAAATTGATATTATGTCACGGCCATAACAAAGATCATTGAAGTCTTGTTTTGGAATAGGAATTAGTTATATTGATATTCTGCAAACCTCCCAAGCGGAGCGTTCCTTGCTACTACTTTACATGGCTAGTGGTCATCCCCTTGATCAAGTTTCAACCGAAACACTTTTTGCTGTATTTAAACTTTGAGATCATAATTTTTCTCTTCATTTACTCCTAGGAAAGGAATCAATAGTATTTCCATCTTTGTACTTCAGGCCAGACAAAAGTAAATCATTAGTTTCTCAGGCATATTTTTTGAAATATCGGTGTGGTGAAGCAGCTTTTTGTTTCAGGGTGTGTTTTGGGTATTTTTTAAAATATTTTTTTTGACATTTCAAGTACAAAATATTAGAAGTTTCGTTAAAAAGATAGTGAAATTTCTGGGATGTGTGATAAAAATTTGATGGTGGGTACCAAGAATTGATGCAGGAGGCCTAAGAAACTTTTTTTATTATTTTTTTTATTGTGTTTGATCTGATTCTCCTGTGATCACCTTGTCACCACCTTGTTTAGTGTTTCTTCGCTAAATGACAGTTAAATCAAGCAGTGTTGTGCAGCCTAGGGTTAGAATGCAAATGTTGGCCCAATCTCCATGACCACTGTGGATGAGGAGTTTTGTAATGCTTGTGCTACAGCTGCATGACTAACTAAAATATGACTGTACAGTATATGGATTTGTAAGAGGGAGTGAATAGCAGCTAATTATTATTTGTTCTCTACCCACTTATACCTCGATCAATTTCTCCTTGTTATAAATAAGTTTTACAGTGGCTTCACTCTCAAGTAAGTTCAAATTTGAAGGAAAAAAAGAAATGATTGCCAGGAAATGCAATTGAAATGTGACCACAGTGCCCTAAATGAACTTAATTTAATTTTTTTGTGTGCGTGCGTTAATTTCTGTCTTTTCTGAAGCTACATGCAAAAAAATTGAAATAAAGGAACTATGTTAGGGCATTATCTCATGAGTATAAATTGGGAGTATTTTGATAAATATCAAACAGGTTAATATTTCAGTATGAAATAATTTTATAATTTTTTTTATTAACCATTTGTATTTCTCCCTCTTTGCAGTGTATGTTGGTTGTTATTTGTCCATGTGGGAGACACGAATGATAGCAGAACAACTACCAGCCAAGTGCTCCTACTTTAGTTTATGTATGTAGAGATAATCGTGCTGTTTCACTCCAGCTTGCCTCATTTATTTCTTGTGTGTTGAAACAACATTTCATGGAAGAGCTTTTTCTGATCCTCAATTGGTCTGAGATGGACAACATGGCCTTCTCTTCCAACCACGTCAAGAGTAAATGTCTGGCAAGGGATTGTCATCTGTACCATTGTGCAAAGATCAGAGCTGTTAGTTGAACAGAGACAATTGTGCAGTACCAGGCACTAGCATTAAGTAAGTGTGAACTGTAAATATAGTGTAGGAGAATTCCTTGAAGTTATATTACTTTACCTGTTTGATACTGCAGCAAGTGGAGAGAGAGAGAATGTAACTAATACAGTATCACAAAAATGGCTGGCAGGTCCATGAATACAGAGCCCTTAGTCACAAGGACTGTGCAAGTGGCCTGGCCATGGGGGATGTATGTAGGCTGAAGAAAAGGGATTTCTATTACATATGGATCTCACAGAATTGTCGACTGTACATTGGAGTTGCCTGATTGTCAATCACATTGCTAGAGTTAACTCAATCTCTACTCCAGTGTTTTGGTATCTAGCATCATCCTGTGTCTATCCCATCTATTTATCCAATAGAAAATTATTTGTGGTCGAACTAACTTGAGCACGCTTTACCAGGAGTGTCAATCTAACAACCCCCACTTACACCACCCCTACTCAAGTATGGAACTCAACTGTGCCACCAACCAGTGCCAAAACCCTGATGGATCTGGAACTGGACCTCAGTGCTACACCACAGATCACTAAGTGATGGGAATGCTGCAATGTCCCACAGTGTGGTGAGTTCTTCATTGCCATCTCTTTATCTTAGGATTTAATTACTAAACAATAAGCATGATTTTACCACTTGAATTAGGACATAATTTTCTTTAAAAAAATACTGATCAAATTTGATGGGATATAAGTTTTGTATCGAAAGATTTCATAATGTGATATCTTTCTTTGGAAATAAGGAGTTTGCGAGAGCTGTGTCGATCAGTTTAATTATTATTTCCATGGCTATGATCAGCAAGCTTTGGTGTATGTGAACTGCCATAAATCTGAGTGTAACCATGATGAACTAGCAGCTGCAGAGCATTGAATGTTGATTGAGTAAAATTGACTATTGTCCACTTGTAAGTAGTGACTACATTGTGGTTGCTGTGGGATTGTCTCCGTTCAACCTGCAACCCTGACCTTTGCCTGATATCCACCATTTTAAATTGGAGTACAGCACCTTTCTTCAATATATTCACACTAGTATGGATGGTAGTCCTTTGCCTGACATCTTCTGTTTGATGCAATTGGAAGAGAGTTATGTTATCTGTCTCAGATTAGTGAGGATCAGAAAGGCTTTCCCATGAGATGTCATCTGTTTTGAAAAATGCTCCCAGCATATGGATGGGTGAAATGAAATTGCACAACTGTCTTTAACATAAAAGAAATGCACTTAGTAGTCGTTTTGCTTTTCTTTTTTTTCCCCCCCTGTCACCCACATGGAGGAATGACAACCTACGTCCACTGCAAAGAGGGGGAAATGCAAATGTCACAAGAATCATCAAGTCATATTTTCCATATTGAATATGAACCAGCTGGGGATATGTTTCCTTGATCTGTTCAAAAGTTTGAGCTGCTCAGAATCATTATTGTACTATTTTAGGACTTTCCTCCAAAAATGTGTAGTTTCATTGGTCACAACTTACCTTTAGCATCATCTTTAAAAGGATCTCTCTGCCACTTATTTTTGTTATATATTGCTTTGTGGATTGTTCTCTATTTTTGTTGTTAAGCTCTGAATTTTGTTCAAGCCTAAATTTTTTTGGGGGGTGGGGGGGGGGGGTGAAGATACTTGGATTACATCTGTAACAAACGAATTTAAATCTAATTTAAGAGAAATTTTATCACTGAAATTGAAGAATCAATTAATGGTAACTAATTTTGCCATGGAAACAACACTTCCAGATATTAGGGAATTGATGCTTATGTATGTCAGATTTTAATTTGTATATTAATCTATTATAAATCAAGTTTAGAGCTGAAAACATCACTAGGGTAGAGTTTAGAGTGACATACATAACCTGTTCAATCAGGTTCTGAATCTTCATCATTATTAGTAGAGGCAAGAATAGGCATTAAAAATTAAGACAATAAATTTGAATTTTGGAATTTAATTGTAACTTACTTGTATTCAAGCAGCTAACGATGTTCACAAAATCAAACATGTCTTAATATATTACACTGACAAGTCCTTTGGAAATTTTTCCTTGCCTCACCAATAGTCCTCAAACATGCAGTCAAGGAACTTAAACTAATCCACCACTACATACACTGAGTTATCATTAGCATTTTCTACTGAAAATTTATTACTGTTTTTTCACAAAATGATATTAAAAAAAAAAAAAAAAAAAAATTTTATCTTGTTATTTTAAGAGTAACCATGTAGTTGGGTTGCATTTTGTTCTATTTCAGTGAAGGAGGTCCTGAATACTGATCAGTTCCAATGTAGAGATCATGCACACTGCCTCTAAATGTAAGAATGGTGGATATACCAATATAGTGGTTAGAGTACATCTTGCCTCCTGGAATGGCTGCTTACTGAGGGGCAATGTTGCAAGAAATGTCATCCCATTAGCAGTAAACAGGACCGAGTCTTTCTGTCTAACAGCTTCACTTGCAAGAATCAAGGCACTGGTGGTTGTCCAGCTAACAATGTAAACGTGGAAGATGGCATTGGGGGTGTCAAGTAAATTCTCATGTTAGTCGATGATTGTTTGTTAGATAGATAACTTCCACAACTGTTGCTTCCTCAGCAGTTGTAGCCAGCCTCTGTTTTTCATAATTTCAATTATTGATATTTGGTGTAGGTTTTATTTTCCCCAAATATTTGTCAAACTGCTGGTTTACGTTGTTGGGGGGGGGGGGGTCAGTTTCCTTGCTGGTATCCCCCCCCCCCAACTTTAAATAATCATGATACATTTGTTTATATATATTTTTGTTAATAGTGCACAACTGGTGGTAAAATGAACTGGAATTTGTCTTGTGAACATCTTGACCTTATGTCTTGACAGACCTGGCTGGGTGTAAACAGTGTCATTTGTAGTATATATATTTCTTTTAATTTATACTTTTTTGATAAATTATTTATTTCGTTTTTATAAATAGTATTACTTTGTTAAAATTTATTTATTAGTGGTGGTAATTGAACATTCTGGTTAATTTATGAACTCGGACATCTTCATTTATATAAATTGTTTTACTCGTCAGCTGCAATTGTGGAGATATTTCACCCATTATTGTTTCACTTAGCTGTTGATCAATGGGTCAGTTTTTACTGTGGGGATACTCCTGGGGTTCTGCAGTACACAATTGTCACAGAAGAATAAGTCCATATCTAATTCCTTACTTAAATAGGTGTGGTTGAAGGATGGGGTTCATATCTTAATTTTGCAGCAAAGTATTTTATTCTTGGCTTCACACAGGTGAATTTAATTTTCTTGTGCTTGTTGCTATGCTTCCAAGAGTTTTTGGGGGGGGGGGGGGGGAATATAAATGAATTTGGATTCATGTGGTATGATAAGCATCCAGGTTGAGTAAAATGAAATATTTGGATAGATAACAATTCAATTGGTTTGATTAGTTCAAGTTATTTTGTGTTTATAGTCATTGTGGATATTGTGTTTGATTCAGATTCTAGACTTGACAAGTCTCCCATTGAGAATAGTTTATCATCTTGTCTTTATCTTATCTTCTTACTGGGTGCATGCATCGTCCGTCATCTTTGCTCTAATCATCTCCTTCGTTGACATTTTCACATTTGAAAAGTTCAGAAGAAGGAAACAACCTGTATTTGAAAGTCCGCAGCTAAAAACTACTGAGAAATGGATTGTGTGTCATGGCCAAACTGGATCCACCAGAGTCCTGAAACAATATTGGCAATTTTAGGCTTTCCTCAAATAATGAAATCTTCTGTTCTATACATATCAGTTGGACCAGGGCAACTTTGGAGTCATTTTTCATTCCAAAAGTGAGAGTCATGCTGAAGGATGAGAATGAGACTGGTGTGGCAGTGAAGACATTGGAGAAGGAGGTGCACAAAGCTAAGCTCATGTTCTGTCTTGACCACATTATGATTATGAGGATCTTCAGTGTTGCAATGGAATGCCCCCTCTCTCTTCCCCCCCCCCCCTCCCTTCCACTCGATTATGTTGTCTTCAAGGTCATGGATAAGGGAGACCTTGAACAATTCTTTTGTCCCAGTGCTAGCAGTCTCCAACATGACCAACTGAATCCATCCTATCATTTCACACCGAGTCAACACTTGCTGTCTGACAATCCAATCTCTTAACCAACTAAATGATGTGCAAGAAAATTGGGATACATTATTTTTGCCTCTAAAAACCACATCATTGTGACCTGGTGTGCAGGAACTGCTTGACAAGTCCATCAAACGAAAGAACCGAACTAACGGAGTCCTAACCAAGATAGGTGATTTGGTATGAGTCACAACTTATACCGTTCTGATTATTGAAGTGAATGAAATAGCAGTTCTACCTGTGCTGTGGACATTCCCAGTCTGTATACGAAAAATTCTTGATGGAAATTGCTGTGTTGTCTATGCCATAATAGGGTCTGCATGACAACCCAAATAACCACACACTACTTTCTGTCAAATTTTTGTGGGTGACAAAGACTCTGGGGGTGTCCACTGCACAGGTAGAACTGCTGTTCCCTTCACCTGGTAATAATTAGTGGTGTACAATTTGTGGCTCATACCAAATCACTTATCTTAGTGATGACTCCTGTTAGTTTGGTTTTTTCGTCTGCAGGACTTTAGCTGAATAATTTCTGCATGCTAGGTTGCAATGAATGTGATTTTTGGAGGCAAAATACTGCATTCCTGTGGTCATTTGTTTGTGCATACCATTAAGTTGTACTGAGTAAAATTGGTCCATCCATCTCCTGCTTTAACCTTTCCTGATGACTCTATCCTCCAATCACTCTTCTTCAACCGACAAGTCCTACTAAAGACTTGAAAAGTAATGCTTAAGACTGTTAACCTAGCACTGGCACAAAAGAACTGCTCAAGGTCTCCCCTATCCACGTTTTGAAGAGAACAGATTGAAGTGGAGAAGACAATGGACAGTGCTCCACTAGCTGATACTCAGTATTATATTCATCAATGGATTTTTATTCTGACATAACATTACTTTGTTTTTGTTTTGTTCTTTTGCTTCACAAGGTAATTTACGATATGCATATGAGATGTTGGTCTTACTTAGTAACATGTGATCAATGGCAGTGTTTTAAGAGAAACTAACCACCTAACTCGTCACTTGCTTCCCCCCCCCCCCCCCCCCAAAAAAAAAATTTCAGGGAAAACAGACCTGGCCACAGGGTTTCAGGGTTTTACACTGATTTCCACTGAAACTGTCCTTATCAGCCCCTGAAATTTTGCACCCTGTATAAGCCCAAGTGACCAATAAACAAATGGAAGTATAAAAGATGTGGGCTTCCTTACCACAAGTACTAACATGGATTGGGTCCTACCTTCCTCTGGGTATGTCTGGAAAAAAAAAATTGGTGCTTTGGGGATGTTTTGTATCTATCGGTGTGTGTAGTTAACCACAAATGCTAACTGGAATTTCTAAAGGTCCATGAACTCTTTGGAATTGGTGTTGCAATGTCAAGATTCCACTTTCCTGATTCATGCACACTGAGGTGGATGTGTATATTTCATTTACTTACATTACAACCAAAGCAAATAAAAATGAAGCTAGCTGGGTTGGATCATTTGGCCACACCTTAATGTGGGCATATAGCCCTGAAAATGGGGATTAGGAACTCCCTGAGAAGGCCAAATATTTTTTGTGTGGTCCAGGGGGTTATTTCTATCAGTTTTTCAATAAGGTTCTGATATTATGGTTCACCCTCAAATTTGTTAGCTCATTTTTGCTAACAGGTGGTTAGTTCAAAAGGCCCCACTTGAACTATGGTTGGTACTTGGCCCCAATGTTGTAAGTACCACTTAGTGACTCACTTTATTATTAGTGCTGGATGTTTCAGCATAACTCAGTATTGATGCACGTATGGACTCCCAATTGTTGAATACTTTAACCTCTAGATTACCAATTATGACTACAGAATTGATTAATAACCTGCCACTGCCCCAAATTTCCTCCAAATGCCACCCTGTATGATTTCAATAGCAACCTTCCTCGTCTAAAAACAGTTATTGGTTTCCAGAATTAGATGGTCAATACATTCACTCAACTATATGATATATTCTGGTTTATGCTGGATTGATGATCAAATTTCTGAGCTATTTCTATTCTTTGGGCCTTTATCTTTGCAATGTGATGCAAGGTATTCAATATATGGTAAATGACTTAAATGTATAATGATAAAATGTATAATGATAAAATGTATAATGATACTGAGGACAGCATGAATCGATGCACATTGCAAGTGAGTACATGGAGACATGAAAATGCATGGTATAATAGTGGTCAAATGGGAGAAAGGCACTGAAGTGGAACTTCCTAATTTTAGTCAGCTCTTTATCTCCGAGTGTTTATTCAATATATATGTCCTTGTCAGGGACCAATACTGCACCATGTTGAGTTGCTGCCAGCCAATTATGCTGAGAGATAAAAGGGCCCCATGCATTTACTTTTATTTCAGGAGGATGATTCTGTCAACCATAATCATTTTACTTTCATTCTTCCACTCTATTATCTGACTGAATCCTGGTTATTTGTTCAATATTTTTATCTTCCACCTTTGTTTCATAAAAACATTAATATTTCCAGATTCTGTTCTAGAATGTCTTCTGTAACTTCATCAGGTGTAATTCCAGTGTTGTTTATGTATAGCTTAGAGTAATTTTTTCATCTGTATTGTAACCTTTTTGAAATGAAAAATATTTATTTAAAAAAAATTCTGAATTATTAATAAGCAAATATTTTATCATAACCTTAACTTAAGATGAAAAAAAAACAAACAAGTCTCACTGATCCCATGGTTATATGCATTTCAAAACTACTTGGTATATCCTTTCAGCAAACAGTCTTGTGACTACAGCCCACTAAAGGCAGCCTAGTGGCATTAAATGGGTGGGGGATATCAGAGAAACTGGGATAATCCTTTAACACTTTGAGGACAAGTAAAGCTTGCTGGATGAGGCATCTGAATATAGGCATCGGAATATACTGAGCACATCTAGAAATGGGATCAAGAACAAACAGCTCATTCACTGTCTGCCAGGTATGAGGTAAAGGGTCTAAACTTCAAGCTGGTGTTTTCATTGCTCTGGCTGGGTGCATCTTTGTGTTATTTAATTTAAATGGTACATGTGTGTGCTTACAGAAGAGGGATGACCACATTAGTGGTGGCAGCTAAAAGAGATGAAGTGTTGTGCTTGCAGACCAAGCATGGGCAGTCCATTATTTAGATTAATTTATCAAGTTGAGATCAAGAAAAGAGAAAGTTTGAGGAAGGAATTCACATGGGCAGAGGAACTGATGCACACAGGAATGCTTGTGGATGTTGCTCTGACATACTCATCAGCTTGCTACAGAAGAGTCTAATGACAAATTTTTGGATTGGATGACATCTTCATTCTACATTTAGTACCCACCATAAAGCTTGGGAAATTCTTATTGGAAGTACCAAATATTGTCTCAACCACAGGTAATGGTTCTTTAGATCTTGCTAGTTGTCAAAGTCCAGAAAATGATCGATAAAATATCTCCTGGACGTGTAACCAAATCAGGAATTCATATGAAAATTTCTTCCTTTAATGTTGGACCAACAACAAAAACATTATTTTGATAATCCAAGTCACTCTAGTTTTTTTTTATTTTTGTGGAATAGAACTTTCAACAACACCCAAGTGGAGAATATTAAAATAAAAAAAAAAATAGCTGTCTGTACTTACAATAAATAATGGTAATCATTTTATATTTTTAAAATGCAGTTTAAAATTTCCCAGATGATCGTGGAAAGTGGGGGCATGGCATATATAACGAGGGCTTAAACAAGAGAAAATTAAACGGATTGTGCATGCTTAATTATATTCTAATATGCATATAATTACAAGTTAGATAAAATTTAAAATGCTAAACATACACACACACACAGACAGACACACACATTGAGAAAGAGAGTGTTCGGTCTACATCAGCTTCTTGGCCTTGCAATTTCTCCTACTAAGCAGCTGCTTTGTTGCTGAATAGAATGAATCACGATTTCTTGCTCATCAATTTGTCCATCTCTGCAGCTGCTTCATTACGATTAGTAGCCCTGCTATTCATGCCAGACTTTATTGGCGGCTTCTTGCTTGTCAGCAGACTGTTGAAAAAGTTAGCCAGCACTGTTTCTCCCTCACTCTTGTCACTCTGAAAGAGAGAAGAAAAAACAACAACACAGTAATCCTAGCCCTAGCCTTAATTTTAGGCAGACACAGCAAGTTGAAATTACTCCTTTGAAGACCCCTTACCATAAGCCTGTGAGCATTTTTTTTTTTTTTTTTTTTTTTTTTTTTTTTTTTTTTTTTTTTTGTGGGGGGGGGGGGGGGGCGGCGGCGGGTGGGGCTGCTAATAATCTCCCCAGATCACCAAGCAATGGAGAGGCCCAGAATATTATGTGGCACATATCCCTTCGTGTCCACTTTGCCAAAACAAAAGGGCAACCAATACCAGCCAAAAGTGACCACAATCAAATATTTGGATTTTTGGGGGGGGGGGGAGGAGGGTTTTGTTAGGTATTTGTAACCACACAACACTGCAAAGCCAGATAATTCTTTGAGGAACATTTGTTCAAGAGTGTGTGTGGTACTCGGTGCACACACTAACTCAACCACAACAAGTTTCGCAAGAGGTCATCCATCACACGTTGTGGAGAATGTGAAGCTTTATTGAAAAAGATAGCTGCTTTGGAAAAAGTAAAGGTAGTAATGTTTAATGGAGGAATTTTCTATGATGGAAACTTCTTCACAGTATGGAGTTCAATAACAAACAACATGAAATTATTGAACAAAGACTAGTTACAAGCCATACACAAACTGCGATATCAAAAGGTTTCCCTTGTATGTATGTATGTATGTATTGACAGAACATGGTGAACACACATGGATGGTTCTTTTAAATTAATTAAAAATTATTTTTAAAATCTAAGACAAAGGGTGCCACCGATTGACGAGATGAATGCTGAACATTACATGGAATGGTGTACAGACAGTTACTGCCACCCTTACCACCAACTCTGTACCAAGTTCTACAAACACACAGTGCTACGCTTGCCATTTGCACTGATTCCATTGAGCTAGCATGGGCACCACTCAAAGGACTATGTAGCTAGCTAAACAAAGTAAAGTACAAACAAAGTAAAGTACAACTTAACATATAAAGTGACTAACTCCTGAAGGTTCCAAACACAAGTACTGACATGTGGAGAAAGTTGTGTACACACATGGTGTGATACAAAATTAAATATTGACAAAGATGGAAGATATGGTAGATATATTGCCCGTGACGAAGGTAATGACAATAGGCAGCAAATTAACATTATTAGAACAAAGTAATCTAACATAACAGAACCAAACACAACTACAAACTCTCAACACTATTTGATAAACACAATAGGAAAAATGGACAACAACTTTCAGGAATGAGTTCTCCCTTTACCTGCCCTTCATGCCAAGAAAATATCATAACCCTCCTAATTTGCAATTTTTCAAATCCAAACACTTCCCCTTTCCACCTCACAGCTATCTTCAATGTAGTGTGCATACAGTTCTCAATGCTCTACCCTCAGCCATCTTCAATGTAGTGTGCATACAGTTCTCAATGCTCTACCCTCAGCCATTTTCAATGCAGTGGACACTGTTACCACAGCAGTTCAAAAGCGCTCCTCCGTCTTTCAAAGCTCTCCTCAATGCAATGAACTCAATGCTAATCCCAACAGTTCAACATCAAACTTCAAGGTAGTTTAAACCATGCTAGCTCCAACTTGATTCTTTGCTTTATATAGTTTTTTAGCTAAAATTTTTTTGTTGATGTGTTACTGCATTGATTGAATGAACCTGGTTGCACAGCTCCAACAAGAGACTCTCTTCAGATATCTGCTATTGTTGAGATTCTGCTTCACACAGTCTGCAAGGAATGACATTCTAACCAAATTCTGTGTGGTCTGAAGACCGCCTGTACTTTCCTTATGAACCATACTGCTAAATCTTGGCACCTTGTCAGAGAGCCACAGAAAAACACATTGGGAGGAATAGCAATTCAGCAGTTGGCTGGTGTCTGAATTACTGGAAAGGTGAAAAATAAAACTGGTAATCAATTGTTTAATCTGAAAGTGAATGTAAACAGACTGCATTAAATCAGTTTTGTGTTTGTCTAAAATGATATAAAAATGCAGGGAATGTTGATTAGTAACGATTTTTCATGAATAGTGTTTAGTGTAGAAGAGATAATAACTGCATATTTTAATCAAGTGGCTGAAATTTTGTGTGGAAGAGCCACTTAAACTACAGCAACTTCATTTTCCTTATCTCAGCATTCCTTAATTGCTTCAGATCACTTACCATAATTCTTTTTCTTTTCATCCCATGATCCACATACATGCATACACAACTCCAATAAGGCCTTTTGATTCTCCCACACAAAATAACACATGTACTATACACACTCCCATAAAAGGAAGGGGAAATTTTCTAATATTTTCTGTATACGTGAAAACAAACACACAATTAATTGCCATATGCAGGGTTTCATCTAAGTGTTTTAAATTAGGCAGAAATGGTGTTTGTGGTCTCCTCAGCACGTCTGGTGCATTTCCAGACAAAATTGAATCATCATGAATGTACTAATTTATTACTAACGAGACTATTAAATCAAATTCGATTCCTACCAGGACCTGTATCTATAATTGGAAAATGGTTAAATGTTTTTTATATACTCGTACTGACATATTTATATAATCACACACACCCACACACACCCCCACCCCCACACACACACACACACACACCCCCCCCCCCCACTTCATGAAGTCTTAATAAGACCACCCATCACACACACACACCCCCCCCCCCCCACTTCATGAAGTCTTAATAAGACCACCCATCACACACACACACACACACACACACACACACACACACACACACACACACACACACACACACACACACACCCCCCCCCCCCCCCCCCCCCCCCACTTCATGAAGTCTTAATAAGACCACCCATCACACACTCATTCATGATACAGTTCAACTATCAGGATACTAAGATTTCAAAACCAAGAGAACCGCAGGAATTTAAATTATTGAAGCAGGCACAACTAAAGTTCAGGAAAGTGTACTACATTTTACTTCACATCTGAAGAACTATTTCTATACCTACTGAAGTAGCCACATATAGGAAAACATCAACAGGATTATTACAATCCTTTAATGGAATCTAATGAAAGCATTCTCATAGGAAAATACAAACCTTTCAGGCCAATCATGATATCATAATGTAACACTGGATTAAGTGCACCTTCAAAGTCTCAGATTATGTGGTATGTTACATCTCCCATGCTTGATATGCTTGAAGACATAATTAAAATGTAGTCTAGTGTTAAATGGTGACACAAATCCTATCATCATACTGTGACTTTAAAAATAACAACAACAACAAAACATGGACAAAAATAACTTCCACACCAGCAGTGAGTTCAAATATTCTTAATTTCTCTTTCTTCCCCCTCCCCACCTCCAGCGACACGTAAACTGCCCAACTACTTCAATGCATGTACTTTAAATATACACTACTATATTTTTATCTATAATATATTTACTAAAACTAGCTTTCCTAATGTAAATTTATCTACACTGAAGTATATGATCATCATTTGAGCATATTTCTTCAATGTTGGAACACCTCATGTGTTCATTGAATTAAACCTGAAATAATTTAATTTGAATTTACATTTCTAAGAGGGAAAAAAAATTGACCACACAAAATGTCAATTTTATTCTAAATTTATAATTGATTATTACAACAAAACACCTGAACAGGATAACATGGACTTCAATATCTCCATATTCAAGATACATTGATCAAATCCCAGAGATCAACCCTGGAATCAGCTCCACTCCCCCACCAGCTTGATATTCAGGTGGGTATATAATGTCTGCATAGAGGGCCGTCCATACTAAGAATGCCGCCATGACAGTAACATATATATATATATATATATATATATATATATATATATATATATATATATATATATATATATATATATATAACTTACTTCAGATGTTTGTGGGGAAACTGCATAGCCAGGTTTGGAGGAGTCCCTTGACACATTCTGTGGCTGCAGGAGGGGCAGGGGGAACAAAGCACACAACACATCAAGATATCACTATGTGGTGTGGATAGTTGTCCTTCTGACATCAGGTGACTAGTTGCACGAATAAACTGTGTGTGTGTGTGTGGGTGTGTGGGTGTGTGTGTGTGTGGTGGGGATATGGGCATAGTAGGACATAGAGAAAGCCACAATAACAGGTTTAACACAATTACATACAAAATGCAAATTAAAATTACTAATTTTGAATTTTGAAATCTTTCAAGGTTCATGGATATTGAAGAACAATTGTGATTCTTAATAAATAGAATCAAACATGCAAATTTTAGGTGAAGAAGTTTGCAATTGTTTTGTGCATGCAATCAATTAAGTAGATGCAGTCTTAAAATAAACCCACAGAGAAAGTTGATTTATCTCAGTAAACATATGAATGATCACAGAGTAAACAGTCAGTGCAGTTGATTCTAACATGACCACATCAGTATTAAGGTGAAATTTTTAGCATTGACATGGCACTACAACACTCCATGCTATTTACAAGAACAATTGCCTAACAACTTAAAAAAGCATTCCTGCCAGGATACAGGAAATCTATTCCAGAACAAGACAGTTCCCAGAAACAGCTGCAATAAAGAGCATGTATATGGCCAGTCATTAAAGGAGGAAGTCTGCAGCCAAAATGTTTCCTTATAGTTTGTTAACGAGTAGCCAGAGCAGTACCAGCCATTTGGAGCATTTAGTGGCCTAGGCCTGCTTCCATCAGGTTCATCGCTAATTATCTTCCCCAATAACATCCTGTATTGTTCTGTGTGTCTAGAATCTAATAAAACTATCGACAGGCGGAAAATCTATTTCAAATCATCATCAAAGAAAATGAGTAAGTGTGCTAATCAAATACGAGGACGAGGCCAAGTCTGTGGCCTCGAGGGCTTGAAGATGGTTCAAGGCTGAAGACTAGGCTATTAATTTTAAATTGCCTCAAGGCCTTATCAAGTAGGCCCTGTGAGGTCTTATTACAAATTCTATTCTAATCGGCCAAAAAAAAAACAACAACAATAACAAAAAAAGACAAGAGAGATAACTAGGCAAAAAATACTCTAAGCTATAATTTAAAAACTATTCCCCACAGGCCAGAACTGCGCATACCCAATTTTATCTCAATCATCCCAGTGGTTACACGCAAATATAAAATGACAGACAGATTGACAAATTACTGCAATTGCAAATTTTATTATGTAAGAATCGCTCCTACCTACTGAAAGAGTTCATGCAAAATTTCATCCTATCAACCCTCGGTTCCCTAAATACCAGTGGTAATGCACAAATAAAAAGGTTGATTGGCAAAAAATCCTGCAATTCTGAACTTTTTAATTATTTAAAAACACCCACCCTCACCAAGGGCATATGCCAAATGTGGTTATGCACAAATAGGAAAAGGACAGACAGATAGACAAAATCATAGCAATTCAAATTTATTGATGTAATCAACTAACAACCATCCCACACCCACCCCAAGTAATCATGCTAAATTTCTTCCCAATTGGCCCAGGAGGTATGCTGGTTCTGGGGGCAACAAGATTTGCCTCCAATGCAGGAGAGGATGGATCACCAACATAACCCAATACAGAAAATTTTTCTCTCAGCAGTGCATTAGGAAGTGGATGGATGCCAATCCAGATATAGCAACCCAATATGCAATGGAAGACAAGACAGCACCACAAATAATGGAGACAAACATTTCTTTCCCTGTTTCCCCCACCATCAACTCTCATGTCCACTGAACAAGAACTTAAGAGATTGAAGATTGATAAGGCAACATCTGGAACCAAGCTCCATGTTATTTCTGACTTTTCAGCATCTAATTCTGTTATGCCTACTAGAAGGTCAGGAATGATTGACACATCAAGAAATTCCATCAGCAACGCTCCTTCCATAATCTTAAAAAAATAAACTGAGATGACACAAAATCAGAAGCAGATGAGAATTTCTGAACGAGTATCAACATGCAGTAATTTAAAAAGCACTATCAACTTCAGCAACCAACATTACTCCATAATCTAGGAAGGGAAGCATTGAATTGTGCAAAATAGGAATCAAGGGATCAGCTACATCCCAGCTATAGTCATCCTTCACAAAAAAATAAAGAAGGATAAAACATTTGGAAAGTTATCAATACAAGGTGCTCAAATGCCTGTACATTTTAACCTGAACATAGAGGAAATTGTGACAGCAGCAAAATCCACAGTTTTCAGTTCATCTTCCACTTGTGTGATGCCTTTTATGCCTAACAGTGCATAGACAGCTTCCAGAAAACCCCCAAAATACCCAATGACACATCCAATGTTGAAATGCTTTCAGGCAAGCTGCACTAGAGGTGAGTTGGCTGCATATATTAATGTTTTGTCATGCGTAAGGAAGGATTAATTCTATCATATGTGCCAGCAAGGCTCTTTCCCTAGACTCAAATATAGCAACTGTGAAAACAAGAAGTTGGAAGCAAATGATGAAAATAAAAGCAGTGATGGCATCCATTTCCCCACCTGCTGCTATCTCTCCTGCAACAGACCATCCTAAAGAAACTGGAAACATTAGTGTAGAGAGATGCAAAGTTGCAGCTAAGAGATCAGCATCACGCAGTTACCTTTATCCTTGGGGGGAATGCTACAATACCCAAAACATCATCTGTGAGAAGCAACTGCACATCTGCATGTTTTATAATTAAAGCAGGAGAATGTGCAACTGCAGAAGAATCCACAGTTTCCAGTTTATCCTCGACCTGTGTGATACCCTTTATGCGTAACAGTATTGTCAGCTTCCACAAGCCCCCAACCCCCCAATAAAACGATTCATCCAATGTCGAAATACCCTTAGGTAAGCTGTAACAGTAAATGGTTTGCTCTGTCTACATTTATATTTTCTCAAGCAGGTTCATCAGTTGATGTGCGTAAAGGAAAAACTTATTTTATCATATTTACCAGGAACACTCTCTCCCTAGACTCAAAAGTTACAACTGTGAAAAGAAGAGGTCAGAAGCAAATGAGGAGTACAAAAGCATTGACAGTGTCCATTTTTTCACCTGCTGCTATCTCTCCTGCAACACATAATTCTCCATAAACAGGAAAGATTAGTGTACAGAGATGCAAAGTTGTAGCTAAGAAATTAGCCATCTCGCAGTTATCTTTATCCTCAGGAAAAAAATGCAAAATTACACAAAACAACATCTGTGAGAGACACCTGCAAATTCTGAGTTTTATCCTCAAATCAGGTGAAGATATATGGCTGCAGTGAAGTCCAGAATTTCTAGGAAACACCCAATTAATCATTTAACATATCTCCCAAGTTACAATACCTTGAGGAAAGCTATATTTGGGATACTAATTTGGTCAATCAATTGCAACTATTCTCTCACAGAAGTACCTCATATACCAGAAAAAAAGCATTCATAACATAATAATTATCAGTTATTACATATATAAAAACAACACCACTCGCATGGATTTGAAAACATTTTCTTTGTGCAAGAATTACTTCTAAAACAGCCTAGTGCTGTGTAAAGCTGTTTACTGTTTTCACTAGATGCCAGGCTCTTCAACAGATTGTTCTCTACTACCAAAGCAGTCTCAATAATTGATAAAGTATCCGAACACAAAAAACACTTCTTTCATACATAATAAAACGTGTAACATCAAAATGATCCTTTCTGTGATATTAGTTTCAAGAACTACTAAACAAGTCTAAATACAAGTCTTGTACTCTAGCACAAACCTTGGCAAATACTACAATTTATACTAGTAAACCAAAACAGAATCAACGCCAGATAGAATTTTGGTAGTTACATGTCAGGTTAATGCACAAACAATCAACACATCTATTCAAATATACATTAGCTAAAACTACAATTTATACTAGTAAATAACTCAGTCCTCCACATTCAAATTCAAGTTCCTATTCTAATTGGGATCCACTCAGGCCATTTGGTTGCATGAATTTTGATTTTGTACTTCTTGTCTGCTCCAGCCTCTTGATGATCACACATAACCAACTATAGACTTAATATAAATTTTTTAAAAGGAATCACCCTTACATAAGACAGTTCAAACAGTTCCCCACTTCTTGTGATCGATCTAGTATACCCATAATGCGTCATATTGAAATGGCTAGCCATATAGACATTCGCTGCAAGATAAGAGCACAGGCAAATTTAGCTTCTCTTATCTATTTATGCCACAACTGGCCATTTATTGCACAAAAATCACAAGTAAGTACAGAGAAGCCTTTGTCTTTGATCACAGGAAAGACCAGCTCATCCGGTGACAAATTGATGAGGTAACCACAATAACGCTGACCTCACTGCCACTCCAATTAATCACAGCAACTCAGTCTGCCAATTTACTAACCTCCTTCCTAAAATTAGGGAGTATCAGTGCAGAGAGCCAAGGAGGTAAGACCATAAATATGTGTCCTGGTACAAAGTTGAATCAAGAATCTGATGTTGTTGTCTTGACTGCTAGGACACACACTTTGGCACTGCAAGGAGAATGTCACACTCTGGACCAGCCAGGCAGGCTCATTACCATACCAAAATGATAACCACTTTGACTGATCTTTGGTTGTCACAACATTGGCAAATATCCCCCCCCCCTCCCCTCCCCTCCCCTCCCCCAGACAATAAAAGCATGTGTAACAATACATTAGTAACAATAAACTAGTGAAAAACAAGGAACTCTGAACAATAAACTTGATAAAGATAACATAATGGATTAACCACAAATCATTGTTTTTATCCTTCATTCATTATTCTGTAGGATACTCCCACTGGAGAGAAGCCAGGCTATTAACGCCTAGCCCTAGAGTTATGCAAACATAACCATTTGAACAATGGAATGAGAGAAAATTTGCCACGATCATCTTTTTCCTGAACAAAATGCAGTGTTAGCTACCAGTAAACTTGGAATAGAACTTTATTATCTTCAGCATTAACTAGAGACCAGAGCTTCAAGGTATACAAGATAATCGCATGCCTTCAACACCCACCAGATACTGTGACATACCATCAAAAGGGAAAACAGAGAAATGCAGATATTTTTTATAAGTGTTCTGATACTGAGATGTAGACTTGTGTTGGGCTCGCTTGCCAAGACCACAGCTCTTCGTTTTGAGGGTCAGACAGCAAACACTAATTAGCACACATACATGATTTAATGAACCGCTAACTACTATTTAGTACATCATATTTTAAAAGAATTACATATAATATGAGATGGCATGAACTGTGTGTGATCTTTTAGTGAGTTATGAAAACATAACCACTTGAACAATGGAATGGAGAGAGAATTGGCCACGACCATCCTTTTCCTGAATGAAAAGCAGTGTTTAAGCTACCAGTAAACCAGGTATATAACTTTATTAACTTCAGCATTAACTACAGACCAGAGCCTCAAGGTATACAGGACAATAATACGCCTTCACCACCCACCAGATACTGTGACACACCATAACAAGGGAAAACAAAGAGAAACACAACCCGCAGGATAGGGCCAAATGAATGGGGTCACTGCAGTATTTACCTCATTAGTACACATATGAACGCTGATATCCAATATTAATCCTTATCAATGCCATACCAATCACGACTGACTATGTCACCTAAGTATATACGAGGCTTATTAAGTATGCACAATGCAGCACATACTTTAGGGCCCTGTGTCAGAACTGGAGCAGGTAGCTTGCTCATCCGTCAACACTGACAGAGAGGACATAGGACATGTGGAGCACTACATACCACTATAACATCCACTAATGGTCCACTGCATATCTCTAGTTAACTACGCCAACATGGGTCTGCTGATGGATGCACCAGACCACTTCATAAAATCTAATTAGAGCTAACATTGTGGCTGAGTTAAATCTTTCCACTACAAGAAAATTCCAATTTAAGAGAATCCATAACTTTTGGGTTGTATTTTTCTTCACATGCTTTTATGTGGGTATATATATATATATATTGCATGTCCTCACGGAGGTTTCATTCAGATCAGGTGGGAATAGGTGTGGTTTTAAGTTGGTTTAGTTTCATGTGACTATTGAAGTTGTTTAGTAACATTGATGCAACTACTGAGGCTGTTTAGTAACATACAATCAATATTCCACGCTTTCTAGATTATATGTTTGGACTCTAACTCCTTCCAAACCACTGGAGGGATAGTGTTTGTTTGATGAATGAAATTAGAGTCAATAATCAAAACATATTACATCAAGCTAACTGAACAAGTTTGTTACTGCAGGAGGTCAACCGGCAAATTACCATAAGATAGAGTTTTTATGCAAGTAAAGATAAACCTGCAGTCACTGGACGCCAATGTAATAATAATAATGATGTTGAGTGTTTCAACTCTGTTATCTTCTTATGGGGAATAACTTAGCTCATTTCTGGTGTGCATAAAATGGTAAAGGGTCTACCACACTGCATTCAATTCATTCTAGTATAAATTAACAGTTTTCTCCCCACTCTGCCATCTGTCTGTGACTTGTCTTCTTGGAATGTCGGCAACCTGTCCTCTGCTCAGTCGTGCCAGGATAGAACAGAAATTTATCCTGGGCATGTAGCACATTCCATGGATGAAATAAGAAGAGATATGAAATCGGGATTTATCAGCCAAATTTCATACCAAGATCTGCTAAGGGTAAAGGATCACTCACTTAACAATCTCTTGGACTAAATCTGCACTAACATGGTGCCATACCGAAGTAGTGTCGCCCTGGGATTCCCCCACCCCAGAATTTTAAAAAAGAGAGTTGACACTGCCATTTTATGGCTTTATGAATAAGTAATGAGTATAGTCAGCTGATTTTTTTTTTCCTTAAAAATGTCTAGTATTCGCTGGAAATCCACTGATTTAAAACTAGGTCCTTCAACTTTCAATCTCATTAGTTTAGCCATGTTAACGTCACTGGTCTTGTTTCTCAGAGAGTATTAAGACTAGTTCACAGTGCGTGCACAGCATAGACATAAAAATACATACTGTAAATTGTGTGCACTGTGAACACAAAATCTTGTCAGAATGCACCGACCGCAAGGAGTGTTTTTTTTTGTTTTTTTTTTAATTAAACAATCGCATCTACAACATGAGAATAGATTCAAGTTCTAATTTTATGCAACGCAGAGTACGTGTCTGTATGTCTATGCGATGTGCGCACTGTGAAACAGGTTTTAATAATGACCTCTCTACTGTTGCAGTTTCAACTGGTATGTTAGAGAAATATTGAGAAGCTTTGATGTGCTGAGTGTGGCATGCTAAGAAGTTAGTGCAAACCTCCAAACCACACAAGTTTAAAAAAAAATTTTTTTTTTTTTAGTAGCTTTGAATCAACATCTATTATATATTTTGGTTCGTAAGAATGTTAGTTTGTATGTATGTCTATGCATGACAGCCAACCACTGGGACTAAAAGAAACAAAAATTTCAGGATTTACACTTGGCACACAGGGGACGGTTTTTAAGCCCAATTTTTTTGGATGCCACCATCCCCCAATGGGGGGGGGGAGGAATTTAATTTTAACCGAAAATACTCTGACTAATGATCAATTTCACTAGCTGGTGTCTTCCAGGGAAATTATATGACCAAAAAAAAGCCTACAAGAAACATAATCCAGCAATGGTTACGGCGCAGGTCTACTAAATAGGGAAATCCTGATTCAAATCTAGAATTATGTCCTATTTTCCTTCCTTCCTTCATTTCCTTCCTTCAATTATTTCATCCTTCAACCCTTTCTTCCTTCTAACCTTTCTTCTTCCCCTCCCCCCTTTCCTTTCCTTTCTTCTTTCTCCCTACATTTTCCATGTTCATTATTACTATGCAAACTAATTATACAAAAAATAATAACTCTAGAAAGTTCCAAACATATGCATTTGATTGTTGGCACTCTACCTTTCAACATTACACCATGCCACCAAAAAATACTGACCTTTCTGAAAAATCAAAGGGAATTTTGGTTGCATGTCTACTCATGAACTGCTTTCATTTGAATGAAGTACAAGGTCTAGAAATGATATTTTGAGTGGCTTCTATAATGTTTCAAGCTGACATTGGCATGGGCAAACACCAGTATATGCTGCTAATCTATACTATAAAGTACAAATAGTCTGTCTGTCCGAGGTTCACGCTTGAACTGTTGAAGTTAGACCCACAAATCCACATATATTTAGAATCAGTGTCACCAGGGGAATGTCATAAGTATGTCTGTATAGTCACACCCCTTTCTGTATTAAAAAAAGCCAAAAATGGTACTTTTGCCAAGAAAAAGAATGGAGCTACAGGCCTAAAGCTTGGCATACTGACACAACTTGACTCTGCCAATAACATGAGGTGGGTCCCATCTGGCCACACCACTTCCTCTGTGTGTAAGGCTAAAAATGCCAAAATTGGTACTTCTAAAAAACCACTTTGACCTAATCACATGTACACTTATGTTTTAAAGCCTACATGCCTTGAAAGCACAGACACTTTTGTGACTACAACCCACTAAAGGTGGGCTGAAAATCCGCCCGTAGGGTGGGTTTTCTCAAGTCATAATATAGTGTTTGTTTAAATGTGGGTGTAGTCATGACAAAATATTCCCCTCCCCTCCCCACCCCGCAAAATTTCCTGTGTACCACCCTGATTAAGTCTGATTCCATTGTATCAGGTTGGTAATGGATATATGGATATGAAATTAAGAATAATGGTTTTTATTTGTGAAACACCATAATATTGACCGTAGTGTCCTCCTCACGTATTCCATGCTGTGGCAGTATGGAATTAACTTCCTGCTAACTGCCACTACTGTGATGTCCAAGGAAGGAGGGATCATTTCAGGGTCACTTCCTGACCGTCCATTAACACAATGAGGCCATTTGTTTGTATAATAAGTGATCTCATAGTATGCAGTGTGACAATAAACTAACTTCATCTACACATTGGTCAAGCACGACCGCAGATTTCAAGTAAAGTTGCACAAACTGACTTTATGATACTAACAACTTCTAATACAATCCTGAAATCCCACTACAACTTCCTTACCTGCGGAAATACATGCTACACTGCACGTGACTACAACATTGATGATCCCTTGCCCCCAAAATCCTCTGAATGCGAGGATAGAGGGAGGGGGGGGGGGGCATAAAAAAAGGAGAAGAAAAAAAGAAGAAGATGACTTCCACTACTAGAAAAGAAGGCACCATGCAGGCTGGTTCTAAGTGAGTTTGTAAAGTGATCCTTGTTTACCTGCTAAATCATCGTATGTTGAAATGCTTAGGCTAATTCAGAACACCAAAAATATCAAAAAATTAAGTTAGAGACAATTATAGTGAGCCAGTTGTTTGTGCATGTGCCACTGCGTGCATGTTTTATGTTTGCATGGTCTCAAATTTCACTTCCTATCTGCGCTGCACTGAGACACCATCCGTCCTTGAAGACACAACAGGAAGTGATTCAAGGGTGGTGGCCAAGCCCTACCATATCTGGTTACAATGTTGGCCTAAATAACATTATTCCAACTCCTGTTTACCTAACATTTGCAGGTCTTCAATGTTGTTATTAGTCTCATCATGACAAATGGCTCAGTCAAGCTCTCCGCCTTCCTTCAGCACACCTAGGACATCCTCCATAATCCAAAGCACATCATTCTTCAATGTTCCAAGCATGAAGAGCTGATGAGAGATGCCCAAGTCATGCTTGTTTTGGTTTTCTAGAGCGTCGTCAGCTTGCTGGTCCAATTTTTGCTGGCTCCATTGCAGTGAGACAAGCCACCGAACCATCCATTATGATGAGTAAAGGGACAAGGAAAGAAATTGTCATCTATCTAATCTTTTCTTTATATTTGATCAGCAGACTTTCTAGATTGCTCTGTTTCTCATGTTACCACAAAACTAAATATACAAGTTGACACGTTAAGTGTCAAATTTCCATCACATTTTCTTAATTAAACGACAGGTAAAAACCAAATCTGTAACCTAAAGTAACATTTAAAACACTATAAATGAATATTATGAAGAAGAAAAAATTTTCTAATTAGAATCAAGGCAAGTAGCATAAGATATGTTAGACAGTCTATCCACCTATACAATGCCACGCTTGCACCAAAAATGTTACAATGAAGTAAAATATGTACGAAATAGATAGAGAAGGGGGAAAAATGATTATCAGTTTTATTCAATAACACTTGAATTGAAGATGGAATAAACTAGATAAAATCATAGTTTTTATCTCCTATCTCTCTCTCTCTCTCCCCCCCCACACACACGCGTGCGAGAGAGGGTTGTCATATTCAAAACCACTGACACTAATCATTGCACAGTCAGATAACTTAGCCTTAGGGAACATTTTTTGCCATACTAATCCCTTAAATAAAAAATCGACTCAATAAATTAAAACTCTTTCTTGTTTATAATTAAATAATGTTTTTAATAATTCTCAAAGTAACAGCATCATTAATGATAAACACTAACAAGCAAGGGGGGGAAGTTCAAGTCTAGGAATAAACAATAATTAAATTCTGGCAGCAAAGTACGTCTGAAGCTTTGGGGAGCTGCCCCACCACACAACAAGGTTACATGTTTGGCTCTATTGCATTAGTAAAAATGCTCTGGGGCACACAACTGAACCCCAACTGTCCAACCAGTGAACCAACAATAACATCCAAGGTTTAATACTCTCTACATGGCAGCTACATCCTAGCAACAACAAAAAAGTCCAACATGCTAGAACCTCCATAACATTCCTACCCACACAATCACTTCACAATACATTGCTCCCTACATAGCTCACTCAACATTACTATCCCTTACCAGAAATATTGTAATCAAGATCGAAGTCTACTTAAGTGGTTTTTGAATCATATTTTTGTGGTGAGCAATATGCAATCATAACAAAGTGCAGTCTATACTGTTCAAGCATGAATTAGAACTACAAAAATGAAATTAGGACACTAATTGGAAAATAATAATTTCTCTTTTATAACATTATCGACCACCTTCAGCAAAAATTCCAATCAACAGGTTGGGTTTTTTTTTTTATCTAATGTAAATGTACTCAAACAATTAAGACAAAAATTGAATAGAAAGAATTTTTCTTTCATAGAATTACCATATAAACCATTACTAGTAAATTGTAACTGTTAATTTGTATGCAAGTGTAATCAAGTACTCAGACAGACATTTCCACTGTGAATAGTCTGTGGTACAGTGTAGTGTGTCAGAGTAGCAGCAGCAGGCAGATTGATCAAAACGTTTATGTTCATATCATATACGCCTGGATTCATTTGTGTGCACTTGTTGCTCATGTATTAATAAATTAGTGCAGTACTGCCAAGTTGGAAATGAATGTTTGGTACAGGTATTGGTATTGGTATGAGCTTCCTTGTAGCTCTGTTTCCAACTGCCTGTGCGAGCTATACATTGGTTTAGTACCACCCTCAGTCTCTCTATCAAATAATGCTCTCATAGCCATGACACTAGATTGGGCCCAATGGCAGTCAAGAGGAGGAAGAGATTCACCTGCATCATCAATTCCATCAGCATCTGCAGCCATTTGCCTGTGACAAGCTATTACCACTCCAAACATATGCCTTAAAGGTGCAATCCACATCGATAGCAGATTCGAATAATGTAATCCACATATAAACTAGCTTCAAATGATGCAATGACTTCACTCCTCACATATGGTTGTAAAACAAAACCTACTCTACCAAAGTAGTTTGTCATTGCAGATGATGTAACCACATTGCAAGCAGGATGTTGTAGCTACATCAGCTGATGCAGTTCAGCTGCCAACTCAGCAAAACAAACTTTCAAGCACACATATTCTGCAGTACATCTCAAAGGGTGTCCATTGTTCCCTCCCGGGTCACAAGGCACAGGAGAACTGTCTGTCCTGTGGAATCTAGCCTATACAATACATTGATGGACACAAACACACACCCACCTTCCCAGTGAGTTGGCAGTACCAACATCCTCATCCAAACCTCAAATATGGATGACATCATCTAAATATTCCTGTCTATATCATACTCCAGGTTCAAGTTTCTCCTTTCTGTGCTCTTCTTGCCTCCAATATAAGCTCCCCAAGAAAATGAGTGGACCTCGGACTGCTACCTTTACCCTTTACCCACTGACGGGTACCAGCTGAACTAGTGATGCTGCCCTCCATTGAAATTGAGGCAGCATTGCATCCATCCACTCCTAGATGGAAATCTACGCCACATCCCTCAGGAACTACCCGCATCAAAAATTTCTTGCTACTAAACTATGGCTATCCTTGTTCTTTGGGAAATTTCAAAGCTCTGCAGCGTCCCTCCGTCTCCTGCCAGGTGATACACCCCCACATGGCCCTCATCTTCAACCTACGTTTGGTGCTTAGATTTTGCATCACTAGCCCCAGGAGGAATTTAGTAGAGAGAAAAAACATTTCTAAGCTATGCAACACACTATCTGTCCGTAATAGAGCAGTTTAATAAATTAAAATAAAAGAAAGAAGGAAAAATTTTTTTTTTTTAATGGCTACTTATGTACGTGGAGAACATGCCTATTCTGTAAACATTCAATTTATTAAATATATTGCGTGATCTATATCCTGTTGAATAGTAACTATCATCCTTATAAAGGCTGAAGACGACTCTTCTAGGGGGAGAAAAACTATAATTTGTACTAATCAGATTACAATAATGTGTACTGATCTTTAATCAGTCGTTAATGGGGGGGGGGCACTATTGCAGAGTTGATTGTTGAAGAAAGGTTGTGTTTATTTGTGTGTTGTTTCACATGAAGGACGTGCAAGAAAAGGAGAAAGGAAATTAGAAAGTACAGTCGGCCATTGGCATTATAGGAATGTTTCTTTACATAAATGAAGTGGGAATGGGTGTGGCTTAGGAGTGTGGATGACTAAAAATGGAAGATTTAACTAGCACTTCAAGCCTCAGTGTGCTGCCAACATAGCTGTACTAATACCAGCATACATACTAGGATGGGCTGTGCATACAGGCACTGGTAGTGAACAGCTCTCTCAGGGAAACTCAGCACATGTATGTACGTACCATGGTGGGATTACCAGATGAACGAGGGCTTTTGCTCATCTGAGTTTGCAGCTTTATCAGGAACACTTGATCGTCCTCCGTTGTGGATAAGCCAACTGCTGTCTCCGGCTGAGGAGAGAGAAATAAAGAAAGTAGGAATGTTTACAACAAGATATAAACAAAGTGGCCACTAACTGTGTCGGCAACTTACAGACTCCATCAATTAAGTAGAAACAAATGTTTACATTTAAGTAAAAACTATGGCCTGTATGGTTTATTGTCAAAGCACAAAGAAAACAGCAAAAACAATCATCATTAACACTACAAACATTGTCAGCATACGCTATATCTTGCATCTCTAAGTGGCTTAGGCACTGGCAGATTCATCCCTTTGTATGGGGCAATGCAAATTTGTAGTCCTTGTTTGCAAATATTCGAAAAATAAAGCCACTGAGTAGTTATTGTATAACTCAATTTGAAGTAGAAGTTCTACATTATTTTCAAATGCATTCATGTGTCAGTGCCGACAATAATGAATATAGATGTACTAATACCTGTGTGTGCACATACTGGAACACAGGCCTGCACAAGGTCTCTCACAGCACAGTGCACAGTATAGATGCTATCCTGTATTGTGATACTCAATCCAACAGACCTATATCACAAAGCAAGGAATATTGTTATAGCTACCATTCCTTCCCCCCCCCCCCCCCCAATCTTATTCTGTAAATCACACTTGCTAGACACAGTAGGTTTTGTACAGTACACAAACGTAATAGTAATTTTAGTTTTCTCTTCATAGTCAAATAAATATCCAAAGAAAACAAAGGGAACTTAGATTTTCTACTCATATGTCTGCAACAAATCAAATTATAGTTAGTGATATGCTCAATTTCAAGATACAACTCCACACTTTGGAATTTCAGATGAAAGTCTGTCGTAGTTTTCAAAATCGGTTATCTTATGTTCCAAAAATAGCAATGTGGTGAATAGATGGAATACAGAGTTTAATAGCTGCAGTGAACCAGCAACAATAGACTCGTAGTTTAGGGGCGATATCTTTCAAGTCTTGAGGGTCTTCCATTCAGAGCAACATCAAGCACATTCACTCACACATGTAGCAACAAGTGTTCTCTTCTTTCTGTGCGCTGTGCGCTGTGTTCATCACACAAATCAGAGCTGATAACAATGTCCCCTCCCCTGGCCAATATTAGACCTCCAGGCTACTTGGACTCTACCCACAGGCCCCTTCTCTCATCCACAACTGCCTACCCACAAACCACCCCAGCTCTGTCTGAAGTCATTTTACCCAAAGGAGGATTTGTTTGGAACTGTTTCATAATCAACTTAGTGGGTGCACGCATGCAATTAATATTGTGTCCAATTAGCTCATTTTAAAGATGACTTTGTTGATGCATTTGCATAATAGGCACCACATATAGAAATGAAGTTTGAGTGCATTAGAAATCCACAGTTTCATCAATCCACCTTCAGTGAGATCTGAAGTGTCTGAACTCATTTGAACATTGATTAGCAAATGAAAACAAGACAAGAACAAGGTTCCTTAACGAGACCAGCCAAAATGATGGACCTCTAAAGAGCTCATCATGTAAGCTCAAGACCCGCCCAAAATAACTTCCACTCATCACCAACGCAATCAATGGACAGGCACGAGATAAGTTGCTGTGTTTGGTGTTTCACAGGTCCTGAACACACAACAAGACTGTGACCCATCCTCACATGTCAATAACAGAGACGACTCCATTAGCCGCACAAGGACAAAGCCTAGAGCTGGGAAATCTAACGCCTCACAGCCACACAGGCCAAGAAGGAGCTAGCCCAAACTCCCAGCACCGTCCATTTTCATGCATCAAAGGGAATACAAAAATGCAACACAGTAAACATAGAAGGAAACACAACAGATTGTTTTGTAATGAGTGTTATAATTACTCAGTCACATAATGTGAGGAGGAGCCAGCATTACTGGTGCAGTGTTTGCTGGTGTCTGTCGCGTCTAATCCCATTAGCAGGCTACAACATCTGACAGAGAGATTAGCCTTGCAGAAATGCCCCGGATAGTATCTCGATACAGATGCAGCATCTATTGAATTATCTTATTGATATACATGGAACTAGATCTGGAATCATACCATGACAAGACATGCCACAGATACGGATGCTGATCAAAGAAACTTCAGCCTTGCATTTCCTCAACTACTACTTATGAACCAAGTTCTCTGTTGGGAGGAGATTACAGAAGTCTCACGGCTTTCCTTGCCAGGACTAACTATTTAAATCTTGTGCTAGATTCCAGGAGTTCACCCCATGGGGTTCCAGGACTACACACTGTCTTAGTTCACCCCATGGGATACCAGGACTATACACTGTCTTAATTTACCCCATGGGATACCAGGACTATACACTGTCTTAGTTCACCCCATGGGATTCCAGGACTACACACTGTCTTAATTCACCCCATGGGATTCCAGGACTACACACTGTCTTAATTCACCCCATGGGATACCAGGACTATACACTGTCTTAGTTCACCCCATGGGATACCAGGACTATACACTGTCTTCATTTACCCCATGGGATTCCAGGACTATTCACTGTCTTAGTTAATGACTAGTTGTTTAGGACATGATTATTAAAGTGTCATGTCTGTATGTTTGTAACTCAACTCAGAGACACACTAGAGGAAGAGAGGGCTAGGGAGGATGGGGATCTTCTGTTAAGCTTTCTGATGGGAGTCATGAGACCTTGAGGGCCTGTGTTAGTATACAGCATTTATCTGCAAGATCGACACTTTCTGGTAATATGCAAAATCATATTGGTTTTCCAATAACAGTCGAACAGCTAGTTGTTTATTACAGATATGAGTACAGTGTATAAGCTAACATAGTAATCCAAAATAGTAATAGTACAGGTGCATGCTCTGTGTGTGTGTGTGTGTGTGTGTGTGTGTGTGTGTGTGTGTGTGTGTGTGTGTGTGTGTGAGTGTGTGTGAGTGTGTGTGTGAGTGTGTGTGTGTGAGTGTGTGTGTGTGTGAGTGTGAGTGTGTGTGTGTGAGTGTGAGTGTGTGTGTGAGTGTGTGTGTGAGTATGTGTGTGTGTGAGAGAGAGAAAGAGAGAATGTGTGCAAAATGTGTTTTTGTGTGTTGTGTGTGTGAGTGAGAGGGAGCAGCATTATCTATCCTATCCTACCTGGGACTGTTTGGGTGCCATGATGATATTCTCATACTCCTCATGCAGACTCAAGCCTTTCATGTGCTCCTGCAGAATCTCTATCTTCTTCTCGTTATCCCAGCCTGAGGGACTGTACAGAGGAGGGAGGGAGGGAGGAAGGAGGGAGGGAGGGAGGGAGGAAGGAGGGAGGGAGGGAGGGAGGAAGGAGGGAGGGAGGGAGGGAGGAAGGAGGGAGGGAGGGAGGAAGGAGGGAGGGAGGGAGGAAGGAGGGAGGGAGGGAGGAAGGAGGGAGGGAGGGAGGGAGGGAGGAAGGAGGGAGGGAGGGAGGAGGGAGGGGGAGGGAGGAGGGAGGGAGGGAGGGAGGAGGGAGGGAGGGAGGGAGGAGGGAGGGAGGGAGGGAGGAGGGAGGGAGGGAGGGAGGAGGGAGGGAGGGAGGAAGGAGGGAGGGAGGGAGGAAGGAAGGGAGGGAGGGAGGAAGGAGGGAGGAGGGAGGGAGGGAGGGAGGAAGGAGGGAGGGAGGGAGGAAGGAAGGGAGGGAGGAAGGAGGGAGGGAGGGAGGAAGGAGGGAGGGAGGGAGGAAGGAGGGAGGGAGGGAGGAAGGAGGGAGGGAGGGAGGAGGGAGGGAGGGAGGGAGGAAGGAGGGAGGGAGGGAGGAAGGAAGGAGGGAGGGAGGGAGGAAGGAAGGAGGGAGGGAGGGAGGAAGGAAGGAGGGAGGGAGGGAGGGAGGGAGGAAGAAGGAGGGAGGGAGGGAGGAAGAAGGAGGGAGGGAGGGAGGAAGAAGGAGGGAGGGAGGGAGGAAGAAGGAGGGAGGGAGGGAGGAAGAAGGAGGGAGGGAGGGAGGAAGAAGGAGGGAGGGAGGAAGAGAGGGAGGAAGAGGGAGGGAGGAAGAGGGAGGGAGGAAGAGGGAGGGAGGAAGAGGGAGGGAGGAAGAGGGAGGGAGGAAGAGGGAGGGAGGGAGGAAGAGGGAGGGAGGGAGGAAGAGGGAGGGAGGGAGGAAGAGGGAGGGAGGGAGGAAGAGGGAGGGAGGGAGGAAGAGGGAGGGAGGGAGGAAGAGGGAGGGAGGGAGGAAGAGGGAGGGAGGGAGGAAGAGGGAGGGAGGGAGGGAGGGAGGGAGGGAGGGAGGGAGGGAGGGAGGAAGAGGGAGGGAGGGAGGAAGAGGGAGGGAGGAAGAGGGAGGGAGGGAGAGGGAGGGAGGGAGGAAGAGAGGAAGAGGGAGGGAGGAAGAGGGAGGGAGGGAGGAAGAGGGAGGAAGAGGGAGGGAGGGAGGAAGAGGGAGGGAAGGAGGGAGGGAGGAAGAGGGAGGGAGGGAGGAAGAGGGAGGGAGGGAGGAAGAGGGAGGGAGGGAGGAAGAGGGAGGGAGGGAGGAAGAGGGAGGGAGGGAGGAAGAGGGAGGGAGGGAGGTAGGGAGGAAGAGGGAGGGAGGGAGAAAGAGAGAGGGAGGGAGAGAGAGGAAAGGGAGGGAGAGAGGAAGAGAGGAGGGAGAGGAAGAGAGGGAGAGAGGGAAGGAGGGAGGGGAGGAACAATGGTGAGGGGGAGATGGGGTATGATGGACATGAGGGATATATCATCAGGTCAATATTCTCCTTCAGATAACTCAGGGAGGCCTGCCCCCACACCCACTAATGAGACTGGCTAATAAACAAGATGAACACACAGACGTACAAACAAATGCCTGCACTTGGACAACCACTGGAGCAAGGACACTGCCACTAATTGCATCACAGAGGAATATACTAATTGAAACATACCCCAATACTGATCGGATCTGAGCACACACACACACACACACACACACACACACACACACACACACACACACACACACACACACACACACACACACACACACACACACACACACACACACACACACACACACACACACACACACACACACACACACACACACACACTCTCTCTCTCTCTCTCTCTCTCTCTCTCTCTCTCTCTCTCTCTCTCTCTCTCTCTCTCTAATGGAGGCATGCAAACAGATTACCATTTGAAGCATGAAAGCACAGTAAAGTGTCTATCTATGTCGGTCATGCATGTAGGATGGAGACACACAGGAAAGGAGCCAGCTCTACACTTAATTCATCAGATGTGATAAACTGAATGAAGAGCACCTTACAAGCAGCAGAAGTGTAAGAGTTTTCTTTCATTGGTTTGAGGGTAATTTAATTTTAAAACATAAAAAGTGCTTGACAACAGTTGTTACCAATGCATTACCATGGCAACTAAATCAGCAAGCCCTCCACCTCCAGAGTTAGCACCCATATCAAATATCCCTCCATTAGCAGACACAGCATATACAACACACACTCAAACACACATGCACACTCAAACACACATGCACACTCAAACACACATGCACACTCAAACACACATGCACACTCAAACACACATGCACACTCAAACACACATGCACACTCAAACACACATGCACACTCAAACACACATGCACACTCAAACACACATGCACACTCAAACACACATGCACACTCAAACACACATGCACACTCAAACACACATGCACACTCAAACACACATGCACACTCAAACACACATGCACACTCAAACACACATGCACACTCAAACACACATGCACACTCAAACACACATGCACACACACTCTCTCTCTCACAGGTTCAACATCTGAAAGAGAAATTCAGGAAGTAACAATTAGTGACGGAAGTACACACGATTAGCTGATGCCCCTTAACCCCAATTTGGTACATTTTCAAAAACTTTGCTGCCAGCTCTGTCAGACTATCTATCAGACATGCCGTATAATCAGCACAGCACTGCAGTCAGCTAATAAAGACAGAGAGTGGTGGTGATGAGGTGTTCTTATTATAAGCAACTGACGTTGAAGGTAACAATGTTAATAAATATAATATCAGAAAGACACTTAACTTCAATATATAAATTGAATTCTCTACCTCCTATCATGCCTGATAGTTGACACCCATATGATTTGAATAAATATCAGGGACAGACTAGGTCAAACGTGGTCCGCCAATGTACCAGAATTCATAGAGGTCAAAATAGGGGCAGGTTGCGAGACTGAAGGTGAACTGGTACAGGTGTCATTAAATACAGAGAGAGAGAAAGAGAGAGAGAAAGAGAGAGAGAAAGAGAGAGAGAAAGAGAGAGAGAAAGAGAGAGAGAAAGAGAGAGAGAAAGAGAGAGAGAGAGGGAAGAAGGTAGGGGAGGGACGTACATGAAAATGCTGTCCTTATCGATAATCCAGGCCACCTCCTTGAATGGCAGGTCATAGGCTCTGTGCAGGAGGTACTTGTGAAGAATCTGAAGGTTCTTGTCCTCCTTAGTAGACGTGTAGAATAAAGCCGCTCCATCTGACCAGATGAATGAGTTAAGGACATACAAATGCAAACATAAATTGGGTTAAAAACATTTAGTTAGAAATGAAATAAGATTACAACATTTTGTGTACAATGAATAGTGAGTAAATGACATTTGAGAACATGACAAGTGGGTTTACAACATTGAAAGAGGGGGAATCACAAATTTGTCTCAATGTTGACAATCATTGATTAGTAATGTAAAAACATCTGTTGCTTTCTTTCCTTTATCAGACATATCAAAGAGAATGGGAGCCAATCACAGCAACTTAGTTAACTTGAAATCCGGAACTATGAGAATAACAATGTGAAATACATCCCACAAGCAAAAGGATTGGTCACTCTGTGGTGAAGTGCCTGGCGTAGGACTAGGGCTTCAAAAGATGGTGTTTGAATGCATTGAGGCTTGTGGGAGGGAGGGGGAGGGAGGAGGGAAATGACAATGAAAATTGGGAAGATGTATGCAATTAAGCGATTCTGAGGTTACAAATGATATTGTTGTTTTTAAGAAGGTTTTCTACGTTGGCATCGATATACTCAACCTGTTTTAGAAGCCATTCTTGTCAAAAGACTAATTGAGTCAAGAGGATACCTGTGTTTAATAAGTCGTATGTATTAATCTTGGTTCAGTGTGTGCACCGCATAGACACACAAACACATACTGTGTGTTGCATAAAGTAAAGTCTTGGTTCTATTCTTGCAATGCAGATGCAGTTGTTAAAAAACACACACACTTCCTGCTGTGCGTTCTGACAAGATTTTTGTTCACAGTGCATGCAACAACGCCAGTACACGTTCTTATGTCTGTGCGGTGCACGCACTGTGAACCAGGCATTAGAGGTACTTGTGCTACCATAATTCAATAATGTAAAGAATCTTAAAATAAATGAATAATGAAATCCTGGAATCCAACGAGTCAAGGGTGATATTAGCATTTTGCAACCAAGGTCATTGGACCCATTAAACCCTGTGGGGTACTGATAGCAGTATTACACATTCCTAAGTGGGAGATACTTCTCCTAGTATCACTGCAGGCATTCACTTGCTTTATCCACAGCATAACAGGTGGATCAGCAAGAGGGGGGAGGGTGGGGAAATGTTAGTGATGTAAACCCATACTATATTTATAATACACTGCTGCTATGACAACAATGTGTGAAAATAAACAATAGAGTAATGATGAAAGAGTGTGAGGAATGGGAGGAAATGTGCACCAAGGAAATGTGATATTGGAGGCGCCAATGTGACCGTTCCCAGTGATGCAAATATACAACTGCAGCAGAACGTCCATAATGAGGTTGCTATGGCAATGATGAGGAAGGCCTGCTACCTCAGACAGTTACAATTCCAAGAACTTTCAGATTAAACAATCCCCCAATGAAGTTGTGACAAACGTGAGGACAATATCCTTATTATTGTGCAGATTCTTAGTAGATAGAAATGAACAAAGAATCAATTTATGAAGACCATTTCATTTCCCAGCATTTTTTTTTTTTTTTTTTTTTTTTTTTTTTTTTTTTTTATGAGCAGCTTGAACAATGACTAGAAATTCTTCAGGTGGCTCCAAAAGGATGTGTGCTCAACTAAACTGATAGCTTCTTGCCCCCTTTTTGCACCTGATTAAGCACATCTATAGAGGACTCCTGTTTAAGGTGGTGTGCTTTAGGTGTGAAATTTAAGGGCTCTGACCTAATGGCTTTGATTTACAGGCACTGAACTAAGGATTGTGATTGTAGATTGTAAGGTTGTAATTTAATGATTCATTCTACGATTCCCATTTAAGGGTTCTGATTTAAGGGTTTGAATTAAAAGGGGTATTTATCACCTGAGTCACCCAGTCTACTCTACGTACACACATGGTGTATTCAGGTGCAAACTGGCAGAGGGGGGAGTAGTTTATTATGATTTAGTGTGGTTTTAGTTGTACACAGAGACAACAGCAGTAAGCCTAGTTCACAGTGCTCACACCACACATACGTAAGAACACGCATTTTTGCGTTGCATGCACTGTGAACACAAAATCTTGTCAGAATGCAGCACAAGGAGTGTTCTTTTTTAGCGATCGCATCCGCAATGCGAGAATAAAACCAAATTCTAATTTTACGCACTGCACAGTAATTGTCAATAGATCTATGTGGTGTGCATACGTCTGTGTGGTGGGTGCACTGTGAACCAGGCTTTAGTGGTGATCAACACAGCAGGTGCAATGTACTGTATAGCAAAGTGGCAGGTCATTGATCTAATAGAGGTGATGGAACTTCTGGAACAACGAAACTATGCAATCACAGATTAGTTGTCATCAAGTTGAAGTGGGTGGTCGCTATATGCAAGGCTTCAAGAACCTGGATGGAATTGTGCATGCCACTTCTTATGTCAATGAAACTAATTGGCCAGTTGGAGGGCAGACAAAGAGACTACTCGGTGATATGTAATCACACAGACCACACCGTGTGTGCATATGTGTTTTAAGTGCCTATTCAACTCAAGGATTCACAGATATACACTTGTGATGATGCCACTACTGAAATACACACCATTCCACACCTATCTAGTTACACGTAGCATTACTGGCCCTTATGAAGGTTGATACCATTCCCATACGCAATTTTAGTATGGGAGGTGGGAAAATGAAACTTATGAAAGTGTTCTATTTGGTCGGCAATTTGTTAAGTGGAACATACGTTTGAGGCAGAACTTTCTGATAGCCTGCTGGATGTAGTCAAAGTGTTCGTCTCTGTAGCCGTGAGTCTTCTCCAGCTCAACAAATGTGTCCGTCTAGGAGAGAAAGTGGGTGTGGTTAGAGAGGAATGGGAAGGGGTGGAAATAGGGAGTGGTTTTACAGAAGTGAGAGTGCTTAGAAGTAGGACGAGGGATTAGAGAGAAGTAAAAAAGAAAAGAGAGAGAAATAGAGGGGAGGAGGGAGGGAAGGAGGAATGATATGCAGGGGAAAAGAATAGTGAAATAACCGGTAGGACACAGTCACCATCTGCCTGGAATACTGCCAACCTCACCAGCAGATGATGAATGATCCAAATGACCACTAGAGCCTATACTCTGACAACCATTGTCACTTATAGGCAACTTCATGAGCCTGCATTATGGCAACCATGGCAGGTGGGAAGGATGGACAGGCTTTATTCCAAACCAGATCACCCTATTCACTACTCCATACAAACTACACCGCTCATTACTACCACCACCATCACTACTACTACTACTACTACTATTACTACTACAGCTGCTGCTGTTTTCTCTTCTATCGCTACTTCCATTGCAAGCACTACTACCATCCCCAACATCACTACTACCATCCCCAACATCACTACTACCATCCCCAACATCACTACTACCATCCCCAACATCACTACTACCATCCCCAACATCACTACTACCATCCCCAACATCACTACTACCATCCCCAACATCACTACTACCATCCCCAACATCACTACTACCATCCCCAACATCACTACTACCATCCCCAACATCACTACTACCATCCCCAACATCACTACTACCATCCCCAACATCACTACTACCATCCCCAACATCACCCCTACCAACCCCCAACATCACCCCTACCACCCTCACCTCCACTTACTTCTCCTTTACAAAAAAAATCAAAACAATGAAGCAGTGACACTTGTAGGACCAGGCACACTTCTACAGAAACACTGCAGGCATTTATCAGGTGTGGCACCAGCGCACGCATGCACACACACACACACCACACACACACACACACACCACACACCACACACACACACACACACACACACACACACACACACACACACACACACACACACACACACACACACACACACACACACACACACACACACACACAATCCCTCCTTCCTCACTTTGCTGCAGACGACTATGATGGGCACGCCGAGATTAGAGGAGAGAGTGTTCTCCCCCAGAGGAAGGGCCACTCCTTCATCGTCCCCCACAGAAGACACCACAGGAGCATCCGGTTCCTCTGGATCCACATAACTCTGGAACTGCTTCACCACTAAAGAGACAGAAGGAATGGGAGGGGAGGAGAGGGAGGGGGAGAGAGAGGAGAAGGAAGAAGGGGAGAGAGAGGAGAAGGAAGAAGGGGAGAGAGAGGAGAAGGAAGAAGGGAAGAGAGAGGAGAATAAACTAAGACAGAAAGAGAGTTTGAGATGGAGTTATGGAAGAAGAAAGAGGTGCATACTATGAAGTAGTAAGGTCTGGTGGAGTACTTGGCTCAAGCCAACGTCCAATAAATACCACTTACCAACAACAACAACAAAAAAAACATCAAAGAAATTTAAAGTAAAAATAAAAAAAATAAAATAAAAAACAATGAGTGCAGAGGGCACATAAACTCCACAGCCCCAGAACAAGTAAACAAGGAACTGTACCATCACTATTACACATGACTAGGTGTGTGTTTGGATGTGTGTGGCTTTCATGACAAGTAGCATCCACTCACTACATCACTTGATAGAGGCTCCAGACTGCAGTCTAGTCCTGACTGGAGCCAGCTCAACAGCATTCCACAGGGCAACTACAGTCACTCAAAAGTAACCCATTCATCTCTCATTAGTGCAGCTACATACCACCAACCACTCACCATTCACATACCACGAAGGAAATAAATAAACGTGCATACTAGAATATACAGTATCATAGGCAATGCAGGTAAGAGAGAAAGAGAGAGAGAGCTTGGAGCTGGCACAGCTAAAGTGCACCAATTACCAACAAATGACAAAAACTCTTATGGGCTGGCTAATCAAGGGGTAATAGGAAATGTGCCCTTTTGTCTCAAAGGTCCACAACAAATCACAATTGAATCTTGCAGGAGTCTGTGGATTAAGGGATAGCATGACTGCCCACATTGGCGCTATGGTTTCTCCTGTATGGAACGTTGTGGTTGAAAGTTGAAAGAGTAGGTTTTGTTCCTTATGTTTGTTTAACCTTGGTAGCCACAAACCCTTGCACACTTCATCATTGCATCCTGAAACACTAAAGAAAGGAAACTCAACAGAAAGGTGTTTTGCACAGCAGTCTCAGAACACAGTGCTTCACACACATCTGCATTTTCTAAGTTAAGAGAAAGAAATATCCCTACAAACAAAGGCTTATGCACATAAACACACACACGCAATCACATGCTTATGTTCACACACACCACCAAAGCTACAGTATGGTGTTTTGCACAGCCATCTAAAAATGCATTTCTTAACATGCATGTGCACATACGCATTACACATCTGCATTTTCTAAGCTGAGAGAGGAAAATAACCCTACATACGAACGCACATGTATACACACTCTCACCACCATAACCACACTCCTGTCCCTGTCTCCTTCAAGCAACCTGCCTCAACCTATGCCTTCCCTTGAGAAGTTGTTCCTCCCTACAAGAAATTAACATAATTTGGGGTTAAGGTCAAAGCTCCAGTCAAGATTTAAAATGCACTCTTAAAGGTAAGAAAGGTTCAGAGGGCAGCTGCATACGTCACTACCACTATTGTTGTCTGGGCATAGCTCCAACACAAACCCAATCACCTCCAATGAGAGAGTTTAGAGGACTTGGACAGTATCAAAAGGGCTAATCAGTGTCCAGAATTAACCAATTGGGCATGGAATATGGAGAGATCTGGATTAGGACTGCTCTGTTGTTCAAGGACAGTAAACAACTTAAAACTTCTGTATAAATTAATTAAGCAATTAGCATCATTTTTGGTGAGTTAATAGTGTGTGTATACATTCACCCACATCCAATATCACACAAAAATACAGGAACACACAAAAAAATTCTTGACACTCCCAAATGGGAGCGAGTTTCCTAGTAACAACTAAACGATCAACACTTCCTTGGTAAATAGTTCATAACAAAGCAAAATGAAAAACAACTTCCTTTGGACAGCATCAAAAGGGCTAATCAGTGTCTAGAATTAACCAATTGGGCATAGAATATCAAGAAAGCTGGATTAGGCAACTAAAAATTACAGTATAAACCAATTTTATAAAGTGCAAACCAATTAAACAATTGACAATTAAAATTAAAGTACAAACCAATTAAACAATTGACATCATTTCTGGCTAGTAAGAGTGTGTATGCATTCATATAATATCACACATTAATGCAGTAACACACAAAAAAATCCTTCCACACCAATATGGGAATGAGTTTCCTAGCAACAACTACGTGATCAAGAATTCCTCGTTAAATATTACAAAATGAAAGCTAAATGTAGTAGCTTGTATTCTACATAAAGACTGCCTGTCTACTACTCAGATGCATATAGCCCTATCCCATAAGGCTGTGATATCCTGCATTAACAGAGTGAATCCTTGAAAGGAATGCCCAGTTTATCATCACCCGCTCATGGAGCTGACTTAAAAGCACGCAAGGGACACATATACCTAGGTAGCCATGGTCACTCCATTCCTGAGGTATTGGGGGAGCACATGTCGCCCACATCCTCCACTCTAGTTCAGGTATTTACTACATGTCATGTGGAGTAACTGTACCCGTCAACATGTTCTAACTACTCCCATATGTGGAGCAGCAAGTCATGGAAGATAGGCAATGGCTCTCTGAGTGAACACTCTAGTGGAACTGACAATATGCTACATGACTGCTATGTCTTGTGCCATGACGACCAACAGTATGAAGGGGAGAGGTTACATCACAGCTGGGGGGGGAGTGGGAGAGCAGGATAAAAACTGCAGCAGTGATGGTCTGATGACTAGCACGTTATGCGACAACATGTGTGTGCGCGTGTATGTGTGATGAGCACAAGGTGGAAGAGTATCAGGAAGTTGCAGCTGGCTCATGCTGGAAGGAGACCAACTAGACCCACTGCTGTCATGAAAGAAAATGGAAGTTTGACTCAGGGTCCTCAGGAGGTAAGAGCCAAATGGCATCAGCATTTTGTAAAGATACTTAACATACCCTGTGCATTCAATGATGAAGTGATTGACACTCTGCCAGTACTCCCACCACAGTTGGATTTGGATATGCCACTAACTGAAGAGGAATTGATGCAGGCTCTAACCAAATTGAAGATGAGAAAGGCAGGAGGAAAGTCTGGTGTCCTTCCTGAACTAATCCTCCATGGTGGTGTAGATCTGTGGGATAGAATGCTGGAGGTGATGCAGAAGGTGTGGGAAGAAGGTAAAGTGGTGAGAGACTGGCAGGACGCAGTGGTTGTTCCAATCCCAAAGAAAGGTGACCTGAAGCATGGTGACCATTGGAGTGGAATAAGTTTGTTGGATGTGGTAGGGAAGGTACTAGGCAGAATTGTACAGGGAAAATTGCAAGTGATTGCTGAAAAAATTCTGCCAGAGTCACAGAGTTGGTTCAGGAAAGGACGTGGTTGTGCAGACATGATTTTTGTTGCTAGACAGCTTGTGGAGAAAGCGAGGGAACATGGCGAATCATTGTATGTGTTGTTTGTAGACTTGAGGAAGGCTTATGATTCAGTGCCCAGGCAAGCCCTATGGAAGGTCTTAGAGAAGTATGGTGTGCCAGAAAAAATGTTGAATGTTGTGAAGTCTTTCCATGAGGGGATGCATGTTGCTGAGGTTAGAGTGGGTTCGACTGTAACTGATAGGTTTGAGGTCTGGAATGGCTTACGGCAGGGATGTACCCTGGCACCCACATTATTTAATATCTACTTTAGTGCTATGGTGGCTGATTGGCGCAATAGGAGTAGTGGTGCAGGAGTGAGTGTATTATATAAGCATGGTAGGAAGTTGGTTGGGGACTGCACAGCTAAGTCTAGATTGAGTGACATGAGAGTAACTGAGTCCCAGTTTGCTGATGATGTGGCATTGTATGCAACCTCTCGGGATAGTTTTGAGTCAGTAGCAGCAGAGTTTGTGAAAGTGGCAAGTGAATGGGGGCTGACTGTGAGTACTGAGAAGACAAAAGGGATGGTTGTTGGTGAGGGATTGAATGAGAGTGATGTCAGACCAGTGCAGGTGGAGGGTGGCTCTGTGGATGTAGTCCAGGACTTCACATACTTGGGTGCTAACATCTCAAGAGATGGGGAGATCACTAGTGAGGTGACTAGAAGAATTGCTAGGGCAGCTAGAGCATTTGGATGTTTGAGGGTGCCAGTATTTAAGAACAAAGACCTCTCATTGGCTACAAAGAGAGCAGTTGTTCTAGCTGTATTACTGTATGGAGCTGAAACTTGGACGATGAAGGCTGTGCATACAAGATGTTTGAATTATTTTCATAACCGTTGTATTCGGACAATCCTGGGTGTGACGAGGTACCAACAATGGAATGAAAGATTAACATCTCAAAGCCTATCACATAGGTTTGGCTTGCAGTACTCCATCTCTGATATCATTGTGGAGCAGCGTTTAAGATGGCTGGGTCATGTGGGTCGCATGGATGAAGAAAGGCTTCCAAATAGATTGTTGTTTGGGGAGCTTAACATGATTAACATGAAGAGACCATGCCACGGGGCAAAGAAGAGGTGGAGGGATGTTCTGAAAGTGGATTTGCAGGCAATTGGTGTGTATGATAGATAGTATGAGTTGTGCCAGGACAGGAAGGGGTGGTTTCATCTGTGTTTAGATGGTGTAGAGAAAATTTCAACATCCAGGCGATGGAACACCTGCTCAGCTAACAAGCAATATGAATTAAAAACACTAAGTTGTGCCTGTGGAAGAAAATTTTGAAGACAAAGAGATCTGACCAGACACCAACATTTCTGTGTGATGCCATCATAAGCTAAGTTTATTGCCATTGGTCCTGGATTCATCCAGAACACTGCCATCATGGTACTTCGTACCATGGGCAGCTTCTAAGTTCTAAATTTTAAGTGTGTGTGTGCATATTTGCATGTGTGGGATTATATATGATTGGAAGTGAGTGTGTGGAGTTTGCATAAAGTCAAGCATAAAGAAAGTCCTCAAACCAGTGTCTATGTCATGGATTCATTAGTACTTCATTCGAGGAAAACTCCCTCAAGGAGTGTACATAATCCTGGATGGAATGGAAGAATAGGGAAATCCACCATTTGAAGTCAATTCAAAAATCTGGGGATTGGGAGGGAGGGGAAGGAGAGAGAAAACTATATAAAAAACAATTAGTCCATACAAGGTCAAGTCTCTGATTTTGAAGAGGATGGTGTGAAGGCAGCCACCATTAAGGTGAGAAACACCGTTGCAGCCAAGTAGTTAGCTGCCTGCCTTGGACACCTGTGTCCACATACTATCTGGTGCTGTTGGCAAACTTGGTGAAGACTTGTACCCCCACAGGGCTGACTCTCAAGACAGCTGGCCTATTCAAAGTCCAATGTTCACCTGTGTACCTTCCAGGTACTGCCTACAAATTCGATGGGGTCACACTCACACCAGCTTGGACTGCACTTAAGACAAGTATAGTCCTCTTAAGAAGTCCTTGTCTGGCATGGCCTTCAAGGAGGACATGAAATTAACTGAATAAAGGATCCAATCATGAATGAAGAGGAGCTACACACATGAATGAGCAGGTGTGCATTTGCAGTCATGTTCATTATTGAAACCTACAGCAAATGACATTCACATTCAGAATTCCACTGAAGTTTGGTGCTTAAGACTTTCCTGGTAAAAACAAAAATTTTGTGAGCATGAAAGATGGCCACTGTGTCAAACCTTGTTCCCCATCACATTCAATTTACTGCACACAGTTACCAAGGATACAACATTTCAAGGAAAAGCAACAATGGAGCAACCTTGGACCTAGAATTGAAAGATGAACAGCTGTGAAGGATGAAGTAAGGTTTCTTGTATCAGAGGGGGGGGGGGGGGGAATAATGCCCCCTCACCCCAGCCTATTTCAAACAATTTGACCCCCTTCCTCCCAAAACTGCCACCTAAAATAGATTCTGGTTGTGTTAGATGCAATAAAAATTAAAAAGTACATATATATATATATATATATATCTATCTCAATCCTTGTAGGTTGCGATTAGAAAAACATGTTGCTACAGTGAACAAGGCATACATTGACTTAGTTTTCTGAATTGTATGTGGCAATGAAATATGCAATGGGCAAGAAAATTGCCCGAATCCATTTTCATAAAGATTGTGATTGGTATTCTCCAACAAAAACTGGCGAAGAATAATAATTATATACCTCATCTGAACCATCCACAGAGAGAGAGAACATGTACCTATTTGTCTCTCATGGAAACCTCCTTACCTTATCACAGGCTTTGCTTAAGTAGACTAATCATATGGACGGTTTGATTATTTATTCCAGAAGAGATGGAAAGAAACAAAATTCCTTGTTTTGCCAGTCTGTGTAGTGGGCAATGAGTTGAAGGGTGGGTCAATGTGGAAATTAATCTCAGGAGATACAAATTTAAGATCCAAAAAGCACTTGAACCAAATTTGGAGAGTATAATTTTCCTTTGGGTTGAAACTCTATTTCAGCTTGGACAGACGACGTGTAATGCAATGAGTGGCTAGACAAGTAAAAAAAATAAAAACTGGCTAAATATAATGGATATGTGCATGTATGTGCGCACACAGATATGTATGTGTGTGAGTTGAAGGTCATTGACGTCATATCTTCTCTAATATATTAGCTGTGATTAGAAGTAGCTGCCCTTTCTTGCATCCATGTTAGGTGATAATAGATTATGAAATCAATTATTTCACCATTCAAAGCAAGTTACCTCAGCTTGGTATCATAATATACTACTTATGCTTATTTAAAGTGTACTATAATAGATGAAAAAGAAATTTAGGAGAGAAAAAATTTAAAAACTTCTTATTTGAGTAAAAATAATTCTGTCTGGCAAAGTTTAATGAACCAGATAGCACTGAAGGTGACAATGAGTACAATGGGAGAGATCAAGGCTCTAAATGAATCTTACAAGGCTCTTAATGGTGTGAATAGAAATACGGCCTCCCACATCTATCACACCTGCTTCAGGAATGTTACCGCTGGAGAATTGAAAATATATTCCCTACAAGAAGCCACCGCTCACCCCTTCCCCTCCCCAAACACTGACCAGAAACATCAGCTTGTGTATTCAAACATAGAAAGACACTTTCCCTGACTTGATTCTAGGCCAGCAAAGGAAATCTATGAGTGAGCATTCTCTCTATGAAGTTGTCATCTTCAAACTGATTGTCACCTTCCATGCTCTACACTGACTTGTACTTTTATGCCCCCAAGCCAAGAGGAGCCTAGATATCATCTAATAGGAAAAATCAGTTTATGAGCCTAGGGTGGAAGGGATTAACCTTAAAGCCTGTCAACACTGCATACTTCAACCATTTTCACCCGTCTCTGGAGAAGGTTCTATGTGTCCACATTGACACACGGTTTCATCCAAACAGGTTCTGTGTGAAGCCACTTGAAGGGTTGGCTTCAAGCAGCTTCAGAATGATTATGGGAGCTTGTGAACTAACTAGCTACTGTGGTTTTATTGCTCATATGCATTATTAGAAGTTTAGTTATTAACAAAATTTACGTTGTCAGCAGCTAGAAAAAATAACAAAAAACATCACAATGTATTTTGGGAGTTCAATTTCATATATCCATTAATCAGCCACGCAGATAGTGTGGAGCAGGTTTAGCATTAGGCCAGTGTGGATAGAAGGAAAGTGTTGAAACCTATTCTTGCTGGAGATAGCTACTGTTTAATAATGTGGACAGGCATTTACATGACACCAGCAATTGCTCCAGAGGGTCGATGAAGATAATCTATTAAAAATACTATATCTATATCTATATATATCTATATATATCTATATCTATATCTATATATATCTATATATATCTATATATATATATATATATATATATCTATCTATCTATATATATATATATATATATATATATATATATACACACACACACACACTATTTAACTGAAGATAATTGGTTCTGCTGTCAATCACCTGCTAGCTGCTGATGTTTATACAACTGCTAATAGCTTGTTGATCACGTCCTGGAAATCAAACCATGATTCTCATGGTGGGAATGAATATGAAGCACACTTCATACCATACACGGGTGTAACTTTAATGAAGATATAAATATTAATTGAGGGGGGAAATTGCTCACTTTAATACCACTTTCCAATTATAAAAACATGTCCTTTCCCAATGAGGTAAATCATAATATCAAACTGTTACTTAATAAAAGAATTTCCAATGGTTTTTACCATATTAGGTTCCTGGCAGTATTTGTGGTAACCTGGGCAATTTTATCCTCATCAAGGGAGCAGCTGTAATTCCAACTCCATTATAACTACCATAGAAAAATTAAATATACCTGATTCTTCTGCCTGCCTGCTCCCTCCCTCTCCGTCGAAATATAAAGTGGTTTCAAACATTATCTGTTTGTGAAAGGAAGAGAAATCATGGAAGTAGCTTCAAAAATGGTATCTTCCATGTTTGCACTGGACAAACAATTACAAAGTTATGAAACATTACACAGAGAAACAAAACAGCCAGAACCAAGTAAAATCAAAGAAGAATGTGAGTGAGTGCAGGCATTTAGGGAAGCACAAGGAAGTGGCACTTGAAAAAGGTAAAAACTCTCTTATGAAGTACTAGCTGAGGAGATTGGAATGTCAACTTCTCCCTTAACAATATCTGCTTACTCCATCCATCAAACCACCTCCTGCTATGACTTCCTTGACCTCCTGTCGGTCTCATGAGCCACTGGCTACATTGTCCAACATGGTCTAATCTTGGGCAACCCTTTAGGCAGTGTTAGGTGAATTGATGAATCAGAATGTGTCCCCATTAAGGTTATTTTTCCCCGTTTTTTCCCCTCTAAGCTTGTGGTTAGTTTTCTTGTTCAATATTGCCATAGAACAGCATGGACAAAAGTATGCCTATTGATTTCACAATGAAGGTTCAAAATTACTTTGAGTTTGGAAGCTAGGGCAGGGCTATGGTTAGGAAAAAGAAAAACTCTAGGGGGGCAGCAATCCCCTTCACACAAAAAGGGGGGGAACCTTGGGAGGGCATAAAATCAAGCCCCCTCAATTTCACCAAGTTTGGTGGAACCAGGGGGTCCTTGATTTCTGGCCCCCAAAGTTTTTTTTTACTCTCCCTTTTATATCTCACCTAGGGTTTGTTTCTGTTTTGTTTTTTTTCATTTTTATTTGAGGAGGGGGGGGGAGTGTTTAGAATGGATAAATTACAGAAATGGGGTAATGCCCCACAAACCCCCATCCATATTTTAAAAATGAAGCAATACTAAGCTAACTGAATAACTTTGTGACTGCAGGAGGCCAAAGGCCGACCGAAAAACTGCCTGTAGGGCAGGTTTTTCTCTCGTAGTAGAAGTAATAAAATAATGTAATAATATTTTTAAAATTATTTCAAGAGCAAAATGAGAACTAAGCAATATCAGAGCATGAAGAAATGAATAGTGTATTTCACGAGTCATGACAGATAAAATATTTTGAAATAAATGGACAGGAAACTTAATCACATTGACTCATGGAAACTAAACCTTGGATTTTGATAGATCGAGATCATTATAAGCTGGTGAACTGTGTTGTCACAGTATCCAACATGGTGTACCCTCCCCAATCACTAGCTATGACACTGATACTTGATAAATTAATCAGTGGACAGAGTGGTAACAATCATGTGACTCACTGATGACAGTATCATGAACACAACTGTGCTGGAAGATACTTTTGCTTAACCCATGCATCTATGCTTACTCCAAGCATTTCCTTCCTAAACCTGTGTCATCCTGTCCCAGCCAGCACAACCAATCAAGGCTGTGTGATTCATTTAAAAGTAAATAAATAATTCTCTGTTCTTCAGCCACTGAATTATCTTTTATAGGTCATAAATATATTTTGGGTACCAAATTAACATTTCAGAGACTTTGCACACATCACTTTCCACCAAACAACAAATACTTCTACAATAACAATCATTGCACTCTCTAGCTTCCACACAAATCATGTTTTGTCTTCATGTAACAGATTCTGTCTCACTTTGCCTCAGTCATACCCTTTTTTTTTCTTCGTTCCCTTCTTCTCTCTCTGTCCTCCACACACACAGATGTGCGTGTTCGCACGCACGCACACGCACACACACACACACACACACACACACACACACACACACACACACACACACACACACACACACACACACACACACACACACACACACACACACACTGCTCCTTACATCTCTCCCTCATGTCCTTGGCCACCTTGTTGGGTAATGAGAGGCTGTCGACATGTTTGTGGAGTAGCTCCACCCAGCGCTCCAGGGACTCCATGATGGACCATGGCTGTGTCATGTCCACCACTATCATCACACCTGTGTGCTCGATGGACGCTAAGTTGAGGGAGAAGGGGAGCAGATGGCTATGCCACACCACACCATCTAGGATCCACACGCTCATACGATCCAGGAAGTCTGGATCAGTGGAGAGAGAGAAAGAGGGGGGAGGTGGAGAGAAAGGGGAGAGGAAGGAGATGTGTGAAGAGAGAGGTAACATGTTAAAAAAGGAAGTGGTTGTGCATAAAGGGAAGTGATTTATCACACAGGAAGTAGTGAGGATGAAAAAAGTTAAGAAAAAAATTAAGTGGTTTTGAAATGAGAGATAAGAACAGCAGCATAGAGGATTAGGAAAAAGATAAAAGGTGAAAGAAAATGAAACTAAAAATTGTGTAAACAAAATTTGTCCACAGATAAATAATACTCCAGAAATTATTATTCAAAGCCCAAACAAGGTCAACCTTTTAATATTCACTTTCTGTACACAAACACACATACACAAAGCTATAAAAACAACCTAATGTATATGGGGGCAGCAAGAACACACAGAAGACAACTAGGAGTGCATGCCTGCCCACTTGCCTGCTGTTTCTATTGCCTCTGTCCTTGCTGGAGAGATGTTGATGAATGATTACAGGCCACAAGGTACAATAAACAAGTTCACACCAAGCCAACAAAACAGCATCTTCAGAAAATATGTTTGGTCTTTGGAAGGGAAAATCTAATTGCAAGTATCCTGGAATGCAACATCACTCAAGCCAACTCAAACTTAACCTATTAATGTCACACCCTACATGTTACCTTTCTCCTCACTGCCCCACCCCTGGTTATAGCCGCATTAAAGGAAGCATTCTATTCCAAACACATCTAAACTGGCATCTAGTCTTACTGGTAAACTAGGTCTAACCTCATCCTAACCAAATCAGCTGTGGTTCTCTAATGCACTTTGAAATGGAGGATGTAATTCTATTCTTATTCCACCCCTGAGTAACACACTATTGTGTAACTCTTCCCCCTAGTTACAGAGATCCAAGTGTCGCCATGAAAGCAATCTGAATTACAGGAATATAGGAATATGTTGCTATGGAATAAAAATCTCAATACTTCCTCCCCTCCTCATCACACATACTCAATAACTCTGTCAATGCATCATTAACTATGCATTAACACACCCAGGCACGCAAGGTAGGAAAACATGTTGGCAAATAACAGTTGGAGATTACACCACACAGTGCCTGAAGGAAACTGGATGAACTCATCCCCTCTCAAGTTACACCACATCCTGTACGAATAGCATCACCCAATGCAGTTATCTTCTAAACTGTGACAACATCAAAAACATAATTGACTCTCTAACCTAATACTGGCAATACAGGAATTTATAATTGCATGCGCTACATGCATCTCATTTAAAAGCTAAATCTAGACTTCTGTCTACGCAGAGGGTACAAATTTGAGCCCGGAAGGAAAACTTGATGCGACTCTACCCAGGTCAGACACTGCTCAGACGTCACATAGGAAGTTATTATGCCAACATGGTTACATACGTTAATCTTGTTTAAGGCAGCCTACAGAGTCAGACTAAACAATCACATGTTATACAGAGCTGGAGAACAATGAAACATTCTATTCCAGACATTTATCAGGAGAAATTTATTTAGTCCTTCACAAAGTCATCATCTAAAGAAGATTATTGAGCTCCTTACAGAAAGTCATCATCTGGAGAACTTTATTGGTCCCCTTTCAGAAATCATATCTAGAAATATTACTGAACACCTTACAGAAAATTATCATCTGGAGAAGATTACTGAGCCCTTTAAATACTTTTGTTGTGAGGATCCATTCTCTAGAATAAACAAACACACACTTACCAGAGGTGAGGAACAAAAGAGAAAAATCCTTTCCAGGAATCATGCAGAACAGAGGAATAATGCATGTAACTGTACATCACTTAGAAGAATTAACTGAACCTTATTCAAATAGTAACTATTGGGGCAAATTATTAAGTGGCTTCAAAGTTATACTTGTACCATAAGAAATTGTTATTGCCGAGTGAAATTATTGAGGCAGACAAACAAGCATACACACAGGGAAACAAGTGCATGCACACACTGTGGTCAATGCATGAACACTGCATTAATGACATGTTGTAAGACACATATCATGGGGTGGTTTTGCACACTCAGACATCTAAAGCCATACTGGGTGGGAACAACAGCAACAAGAGGAGAGAAAGAACTCATTGGACTACATTGCCAGGCAAAACAACAAAAAAATAATAAAACAACATTCGGGCATCAAAAGCCACACTGGGTGGGAACCACAGCAACAAAAGGAGAGAGAGAATTCCTTGGGCTACATTGCCAAGGCAAAACAACAAAACAAAACAAAACAAAACAGGTGTACCTTCCCTCATGTTGTGCTACCCCAGTTCATTTGTCACGTCCCCCTACAAGCCACACCCACCTCTCTACTTTCTCTACCTTTTTAAGAAGATACAGCCTAGGGTGAGTGGAAGACTCTTAAGTGAAGGGAAAATACTGGACAAAATAGAATCATCAGTAGAACTAACGTATGGCTGCAATCAAATAGGGAAAAGGTCAAATCACTTTGACCAATGCAATTCCACGGCTGGTTTCCCAGAAGAAGCCAAAACCACTATCAACTGAACTTATTTCAACAGTAAATACAACTCCATAAACATACCATCTGTTTCCTCATCCTGTACATCAATGAATCTGTACTCCAGACCACACCCACTCATGGTACACTTGACCCCTGTCATCTGTGTCTTGGAGATCTGACACAGCCGGTCTATCAGTGTAGACTTGCCCGAGTTTATGTCCCCTGCATGCATGGAGGGTTACATGGATAGTCATGTGACAAATACATATTTACTTAATTGAATGTTGAAGCAATCTCTATTAAATGGGGGGGGGGGGGGGGTAGTATGGGGATCACAGTGAAAAGGAGGGTCTGTCAGGGTGGAGAAGGGAGGGGGAAGGGGGGAGGAAAGAGGAAAGAAGAGAGGGAAAAAGCAGGATGGGAGAGGGGAGGGAGAAAGAAGAGTGGGGTATGAGTGGAAAGAAGAAGAAAAAAAGGAGATGGAAGAAAGGAGAGGAGAGAGAAGGAAGAAGAGTCAAATGAGAGGAGGAGGAGAGAGAAGGAAGAAGAGTCAAATGAGAGGAGGTGGAGAGGAAGAGAAGACATATCAGGTTAAAAATGGGAAGAAAAGGTTTCAGTGTGCACACATATGGAAGGGAACCCCTAGCCCTCTAATGCAGGAAACACCAAGGAATGTGGACAGGCACCAAACCTCTGGGAAGTCAAGAGGAAGAACACAAGCAAGGGCTGGCTCATTGGCTCAGAGCAAGACTACTTCTACTACTAAACAAGAGTACCAATCCTATTCAGAGCATTGTGTCTACACTTGGTGAACAACTACCTGAACAACCTCATCAGGTACGGAACAAAAAGACCATTTAAAAAAAAATATATTCTATTCAGTCTTGGAGATAATTAAGTCCAATGGTTGAAAGTTCCTTTCTATTCATCTCTGTGCATGATAGAACTATTTTTAAACCTGCACTAAGATTTAGAATTCTTCTGAGCATAACAAATCTTAACACAGGAGGCTGAAAGGGACTTCCCATTGCTCAGTATATCACTGAGTGTGACAGAATCATGATACATGTAGTCACCAACATTGAAGGTAACTATATCCATGAATGTTGCACTACAATATTGCTTGTAGGATAATTGGGACATTCAACAGCCTCCAGCATATGAAATATTATGGTGGTGGTAACCATTCAGCCCTGAGGAGTAGAAAGAGGCGGAGTTTGGGGGGAGAGTGGGAGAAGAACTGGAGAGGGTGGTAGAATGCTAACAAGCTTGGTACTGTCTGACTTGCCATTAAATAGCTTTATATACACTCACCCAGTACAAGAAGAGTCTTGGTAACTTCTGGTCTGTTTCTGGCACTGGAGGCAGCCACATCCTTCAAAATGTCTGACCTAAAAAATGAACACCATTGTTTACAATTTATTACTAGGGGCACAACAAGCCAGCTGAACACAACTGAATATAAACCTGCACCATTCTGCAGTCGTACACCTTAATTCTAGAGTCCAGGCTACTTTTTAAACCCCATTACAACAGCTTACCATAAGTTCTCCTCCTTTTCTTCAACCTTTTGCTTAGGGACAGACGCCATCTTTATTTTGTGTCATATAAAGCATGCGCACCATTTAATTTGCCCCTCCCACTTTAGTGCACTTCTCTCTTTAAACACGACCTTTTCTTTTTATCACCTCGATATTGCTTTCTAAAAGGAGTGGAGTGTGGGCTGTGCCGTTCGTTGCCCCTCTATACCGGTGTACGACCACCACCTTCATTTTTTTAACGATTCAGTAAGAGAAAAAGTTCGGTTTACGCTGTGGACTAGAGTCCAACCAATACACGCAAAGCCCTAGTTTAGGCTTCTTGTAGTAGAATACTTAAAGTGATGCTGAGACGCCCGAATTACCTAGGGAAGTAATCGCTAAAGCTGTAAGGACTAAAGATGACCTCCCAAAACAGAATCCTAAGCAACCCCCTTATGACGATAAAGAACGAATTGCTTCATGGTGCCGTAGTTAAAGGCGAGTTACCGACAGTCAGACGGCTGCTGGACCGTCATAAAGCTGACATTACGACCAGGAATTCAACTGGGATGAGCATGTTGCAGATAGCACTGCTCAATGGACACACTAAACTCTCAGAATTCCTCATCCAGAAAGGAGTAGACATTCACTCTTCAGATGTTGAGGGCTACACAGCCCTCCATGATGCAGCTCTGGTGGAAGATACAACCTTGGTTCACAAGCTCATCTCTAAAGGCTTGAGCCCCCTTCTCACAACCAATATGGGAGAGCTAGTCATTGATGTAGCAGGGAGTGTGCAGATGGAAAGGTTGTTGTGTGAAGAAATGTGTCTAGCTGGTGAAACCCATCTTGCCAGGGACTACTACATCTACTTGGGATTGGACCATGAAGTGTCTGACAAGATGGGTGGCTTTGACAAGAGGTTGCTCAACTCTCGTGGTTTCCATTCTCACCATCCTAAAAGCCAGCATGTTCTCCAAGGAAATCATAAGGCAAACCACATGCAGTTTTCTCTGAAATTAGAAAATATGCCCACCTTTAAGACGCAATCTGAGGTTTCGAAAAACATGCCTACGTGTGCATCCCGACTTCACCCGAGTGTCACAAAGGAAAGTGCTGAGTCAGTGCTAGACATTCCACTGACTACTAATAATAATGCTAAACCAAGTGAGCAATTTGGCAGTGTTCCAAATTGTGACGTTCAATGCAACACTGCCACGGATGTGAACTTGAAAGGGCCACTTGAGGCATATAAAGAGCCTTCGGAAGAACGGGAAGCACAACTAGCTAGAAAAGACAAAGGCATCGTTGAAAAAGACAGCAACTTGATTGAAAAGAAGTTATTTCAGCGACCACTTCAAGGTGATCACCAATCATCTCAACTGTGCGGGAATCAAGCACACCCTCAAACTCAAGAATTCAATCGGAAGAAGTGTAATTTGAGCCCTAAATTCTCGAGGGAGGCAGCAGCTATAAAGTCTCTCTACCAGCATAACAGCTTCCAGTTACAGATTGGCCTCTCCTTGCACTCGCAAGATCCTGGTACTAGTCTAGACGAAGATAGCTTACCAGCTAACAGTCAGTCTCAGTACAAAAATAGTAGTAGAAAAACTTTGAATCACTGCACAGATCGCACTCTATCTAGCTCCTTGTCTGATCTCAGAGCTATCAGTAGTCCTTCAATTGTTAGCAGCTGCAAAGGAACTCAAAACCAATCCAGCTGCAGTGCAAAGGAAGTAACTCTCAGAGATAACAAATCACCTTTGGAAAAGCAGTTCTCGCAGCAAAAACCTCATAAAAAATTGACCAAGACTGTCAGTTTCGCAGATTCCAACATGACGCGTAACAAGGGTACGATTATAGGTCGATCTAACTCAGCTTGCAATATCAGACCTTCCATTCTGAAAAATGACCGGACACAGAAAACCTTTGACAGCAACCGAATTGGGCACCCAAGCAGTGCTGAACGAACACACCCAAGTATGCTGGATCACAGCTTTGTCCTTCCAGCTGATATCATGGACCAGTTGATGAAGAAGCGGGAAACCAGAGAAGGGAGAGCAAAGAACACTACTCCTAACAATGGGGTTGATGAGATGTTCGATGCTGGCATGCGAGCACTCAGTTTGAAACCTCGCAAGTCCATTATTTCGTCGCACCCGAAGAGACGGGCCACTATCTCAGACATCAGAAGGAGGAGGAGTGTCACCTTCCAACCAGAGGTGATACTGCAAGAGATTGTGACTGACGGTGATGTAAAGGCTGTGAGTGAGATACTTGAATCAGGAATGATCGAAGATGTGAACAAGATGAGTCCTTCAGGCCTGACAGCTCTCCACCAAAGTGCCATCGATGGGAACCTTGATTGTGCAAAAGCACTTGTAGCAAAAGGTGCTGACTTCAACTGCACTGACTGCGAGGGCTGGACTCCACTACACGCTGCAGTCATGAATGGATGCTTCGCATTTGTTCGATTCTTGCTTTCCTCTGGAGCAAACCCTGCACTTAAGAATGACAATGGGGAGACAGCCTACGACATGGCAAAGAGTAGGCCTATCAGGAAAATGCTTCTGCACGCCATGAATGGGAAAAATTTGGATGCCGATGATTTCTCTGATGGAGAGTACTCTGGTGAAGAAGAGGAGGAGTACAGTGATGCAGAGACCGAATCAGACGATGATATGGAGGCAGATACATCTGGTCTCTTCGAGTCAAACATGGAAGGAACAACATCTCTGAAAGAAAGACTTGGACTTACCCACGCCTCTGCTCTCAATAACCTCATGGGGGATTCTAATTCTCCCTCTCCTGATCTGGACAGTGTATTCTCTTCCACCTCCCACGTCAAGTACCACAACAGAGAACGGGATTTAACAGACAGCACATCTTCATACGGCTCCCTCTTTGAGGCTGAGGCAGACGAAGGCACACACACCGACATCAAACGATCATCATCGAAGAATTTGGAGAGTGATGCAGACAAGATCTCTGAATCTGGTATTAGCACGATGGAAGGTTCCAGCGACTGCAGCCACAGAAGTCTGGCTCTTTCATCAGAGGATGAATTTATTACTCTTGATAGTGACCTTGACCCGGATTCTCTCGACTACAAGTTCCAAGAGGCTTGTCTCTACTGTGACGTAGATATGGTCTTGAAGCTGATCAAGTATAAGTGTGAAATTGACGTCAACAGAGTGAATCAGACTTCAGGCATCACAGCTCTTCACCATAGTGTCCTGGAAGAGAACTTTGCACTGGTTCAGCACCTAGTGAAAGACTTTGAAGCTGATCTTCATGTTGTTGACATTGATGGCTGGACACCACTTCACGCAGCCAGTGCAGTTGGAAACATTCAGATCGCTCAGTTCCTGCTTGACAAAGGAGCCAAAGCATCGTGCTTCAACAACCAGTATGAATTTCCAGCCGACGTAGCAGAAGATGAAGCCATGAAAAACATCATGCTTGAACATTTATCCGGCAACAATTATTCTCTGAAAAGATAATTAACACTGAACTTATTCACACATACATCTTGCAATCTTCTCTTTCATTCAATCACTTGTGATTCTTCTTTGTTATATATTGTGTTAGCCTTTTTACCCTTCTTCTTTTTCCTCCTGATTTCAATTTTTGTGTACATGCAATGCTCATTATGTGTAAGACACTTTACCCTTCTCTCTCTCTTTTTTTTTTCTTTTTTTTTTTTTTTTTTTTTTTTCGTCTTCTCTTTTTTGTTTTTGTTGATGTATCAGCACAGTCAATTTATCACTGGTCTCCAAGATTTGGTTTTCCTCACATTTTAATAAATGAAACAATATTTACTTTTAAATGTGTCCAACCATGCTTGGTCAGGCTCTAGTGGGATAATCTACAGCCTGATACTCTAATGTATAAAGATGCTAATTCATATAATAAGTGTAACCCTTTTAAAGAAAGATAATAGCTAGATGATAAAATAAAGTGTCTAGAAACTTCTAGACAAATAAGTTGCACAACCTGGTGTAACGTTGCTTAATAGGTGTCCTTCATGGTCAGCTCTACAATGATTGTATGCTCATGAGAAGACTCATTAACATTCTACACATGTGGTGTAGATTATACTTTATGTGAGACCATGTTGACCCACACAAAATTACTTGAATGTTATACAGTGTATAACTATTATTTTCTTTTTTCTTTTCTATTGTTTGTGTGTAAACATGTTGATACAGCCAGTAAAGAGCTTATCCCATTATGATTAGCTAAGCTGCTTCGGTTACAGATCTAAATGCCTTCTCTATACACTACATCACATAGCAGATTAGAATTAAATGTATGAATTATCTTTATTTTTTTATTGTTTGTTGTTGTTGTTTTTAATTATGGGAAGGAAGCACCGTATATTGAAGAACAGAAAGATATATCCACTGCTATGCTCCATGGTGAAGCACATTTAAACTGGAGTAAATTGGACTTGTGAAGATAGTGTGACTAATTATTTTTACTCCTGGTTCTTTTAATTAGCTTGGTAGGAATTTGCTTTTGGTCTAGTATTTTCTCCCTTTCATTGTGTGTGAGTAACCACATGCACATTCTTGTACACTTGTCAGGAACAGGAGCACACACATGCACATGTGTACCTTTGTTCCCATGTATGTTACATGTGTCCATGCATGTAGGAGTGTGTGTGTGTGTACACTACATATGTACACACCATTGAGTGTTCTTTTGCTCCAATCCCCTTCACTATTCTTCTTTGACTATTTTTTTTGTCTTTTTTTTTTTTACTCCTTTTGCCACATTGTTCAAGAGCAGAAACAATGCTTAAATAGGTAGGCAAACATACTCTTCCCTCCTACATGCTACAGCTGTCATATTACTGATGTAAATTCCTTTAGTTTTATGTTGGACTGTAATATAGAATACAGGTGTTCCAAGCTCAATTTTACTAGAATGGTGATTTATTTATTGCATCACACTTCACTCTGACCAGCAGCTGTAACACAGGTGCTAGGTTAAGCATCAAATGATTAGGAACATCAAATCAAAACAAGGCAATTATGATATACTCCATCAACAGCTAAAATGGCAATGATGAAAATGATTTCAGCTAATGTACAGAAAAGGATGCTTGTTATGGATTGAACCTATTTTACTCAAAATAATCAGGTTTATATTATTTAATTAGTCTATATATATATATATATATATATATATATATATAATGTACCTCATTGTAACATTTACATGTAATAAGTGACAAATACGAAACACTATTCTAAACAACAAACAAGGACGACTGAACACTTCAATTCCGAATGTTCAATAAAACTTGTTTCCTTTATTAATATATATATATATATATATATTTTTTATATTTATTATATTTATTAACAGGTAGGTCCATGCAAGCTAAAAATGTGTTGGATAAGTGAGTCAGAAGACACAGAAGTTACATTGGGTGTGGCTAGTACCATTCACATCCTCCTGGTCTTCCTATAAAAGATAAAATTGCTGATTCAAAGAGCCAGTTATTCAGAGTTTTGCTGCTAATACTGATTGACATCCAGTGCTGAATAGCAGTATCAAAAATGAATTAAAGAGCAGTACATAAATTAAGTCCAAAAGAGTTAATAAAAAATCAAATAATAATGAAACAATTGAAACAGAATAAGAAAACATGCCCACTAGCTATATTGAAATGGAGTTAGTGATGAAATAATTAGCTCTATTTGAAGGCGCTGGATGTGCTCACAATACTGATAGGCATCCTACACCACTGTATCTATTCAGGATTACATCAAAGTCAGATGTTGGCTTACAATAATGTGCTATCTTTACAGAAATGCTGTTATAGCCACCTCCATAGTAGAAGAACAACAAATACACACCACAAGCCCACACTTACATATAAGAAGAAGCAAGCAACAGCAGCCACTGGTATTTGTGCACAGCCAGAGACATGAAACCAAAAGTAGCTGGCAGAGAAATAAACAAATAACTGCAATTGTTCATTTATTATTATATATGGTTTTAGAGCTTTGTTTTAAAACTATTATTAATGACCACAATTAAATTCTACTTGCCAAAATTAGTGCAAATTTCTAACTCATACAAGGCATGGCAGGATAATACACAATATTCCAACCAAAGCTGGAGAGTTACTGCATTCCTTGTGGTAATGTCACATAAAACAGTTATTCAATCTTTTTTGTTTTTCTTTCATGAAAAATCATGAATAAATAGAACAAAATATGACAAAAATGCATCTGTATGAATGGCATTAGCTATTTGAGTCAGTCAGGTATATGTCTGCTTCTTGAGGATAGTATGCTGATGTAGCATCATTTATGTCAATCCAGCCTTCAGAATCATATAGTAAGGTTCAGATAATTCCGTATTCTTGTCCCACTCACACTTCATTAAAAGACCATGATAAAAGACCTTTATTTTATTTTTATCTTAATTCTTGATCATTTGACTCTGATTTTTATAAGTGTTGCACCACTTGTGAAAATTTCATCAAACACCTGCTTTCATCAGTGAAGTACCATATGAGTAAACACAGTCACATATAGGCTGGTCATAGGTGAAAGAAAATCCTCTGTTACAATCACAGCCTCAATTCGAACTCTCAGATATAGATATAATTATATAACACTATTCATTGTGAACTATGTTAATTTAATAAAGTGGCTATGTAGCATTTCACTTGTTCAATTCTATCATTGGCTTGGGGACCAGAAAGACACAGCATCAAGGCCTAAACTGTGCTGTGTGCCTTTGGTTGATTATTGCTACCACCCCCCCTACAGTAATTCCTTCTATACAACTCTTTTCTTGCTAATAGCTTTTAACGAACCACACACTTTGGCAACATTTAAAAAGACTAAAAGTGACCCTCCTTCAGAAATGGAATAATTTCTAAATGAATACAAAAGCAACACATGCAACACATGCAACAAAAGTAACTCATGACTACAGCAATATCAACAAAAAGAAGGGGCATTGTGGTCTAGGAAGGCAGCTGCACTCCAGTTTATCAGGTGTCCCTCCAGGATGTGTAGAGGATGTGGGGGTAATTACCTGGACACACACCACACACAACAGGAACCCTTGAATAGTAACCACACACAGAACACACAGACTATCACATGGAGAGGAGGGAGACAGGAGCCATATTCTGGCATGAACAATGCTGACTAACTCAATCCTTTGGCCAGCCCAAGATGTGTAACCTTATCTTGTGTTTGATAATGTATGAAGCTGACTAACACCATCTTCCCCCATACATTTACTGTGAAAAAACAAACCCATGCCACTTACAGAGGTGCTCTACAACTCATTGTACATTTAATACTAATTTATTAAATAGTCCATACCCATACCAAGTGGTAAACAACAACAACAACAGCTTAAAAACGATCACTTACTTGTAAAGTGACCTGCCCAGTTTTGGTGCTCAATAACAGATACTCCTGCTCAACAACAACTTAATTTACAACATCCCTTAATGGTGTATGTGTCAATTAAATAGACTAAACCCACACAAGGATTCAACAACAGATAGATGGTGCTATTCATTGCCATGGTATCCTCAACAGCCAGTTGTCTTCTCCAGCCAATTCCACAGATTCGTAGCTCTGTAGCCATTGACTTTACGTTATGATTCCATGCCCACCAATCAATGATGTGAAACAAATATGTAGTCACAGATCATTCAACTCCCCTGACACTTTTGGCTAAACAAACACCTATTCTTGACCTCAAGATTAATTCAAACTCTTGAGACCTCAGCCATCCCTATCCCTTTTTCACTTACTTCTCCCCTAAAATTTCTGATCCTGTGTTGGCTACATGTGCATGGACAGGTGGGTCCTGGTGAACTACCCCTGAGTTTAGACACTAGCTACTAAATTACCATTGAGATTAAGTACATGTGTATTTCACCCACATGGTATACTATGCAGCAAAGTTACAACCTAGCAACACCCATTAGGTTCTCACGGCTGCTTTGAACAAATACAAGTGAGAGTTTCACTAAAGGGATATGTTGTATTTAGCATTATACTAATAGAGTTATGTGGTCATTGATGTGGTGAGAGCGTGTAACTTATGATTCAGTATTCCTTTTCAAACAAGTGCTAGAGACATGCTGACTAACTAAGTACAGATCAACTTAATAAGTATTGAGCGTACATCAAGTGCATTGGATACAATGCCAGAAAAACCTTTATATCTAGTGTGTAACTATATATGGTAATATCTGCTTTTTTAGGGTTAGTGTTGCTATTTCAAAAAGGGATGGAAAAAAGGAAAGGAAAAAAAAAATCAGGAACTAAAAAAAAAAAAAATTGAAGCTAAAAAAGGAACAAATAAGAACTACAGTCACCAATTAAGCTTAATATGAGAGAAAAGGTGTTAGTAGATCACAAGCATATTAAGATAGTAGCTCTATATTTTAATTCAAGAAAATTACTATTAAGCGAGTTTTGGTTGGCAGTTGCTTGCATGATTTAGCCAAACTACGTTCATTCTCACACTCCTCCCATGTTCTCCTGTAATTTATTGTCTGGCTATGTGATAGCTGAGAGCTGCCAGGTGATACATGTCCGGTTGCCAGGACGATAGGCTAATATGATAGTAGTTTGGGGAGTCTGGGACTAGAGAGGGATCTGAGGTGTGCTATTATATTGTTAAGTGTGTGGGAGGGGGAGGGAGAGAAGGGAGTTAAGGTAATAACGATAGCAGATTGTGAAACAATATGGTCATATTTTCAATAAGGCTCCCCCCCCCCTCCCTCCCCCACTACTTATCCTCCTTTGTGTATGTTACCCAATCACTGCACATATGGGTAGCACGATCTATCCACCCATCCACCATCTATTTACCTAACTCACATCTGTCTGTCTGTCTACGCTCATGTGTAAAAGCCCAAACAGACTAACAGTAACACATCTCCGTCTCTCTGTTTCTCAATCACACCAACCCAAGCAAAATGCTCAAAACCTGATTCCCCCCCCCCCCCCCCTCCTTTGTGGAAAGTCTGTCACATGACCACGGGATGGATATTGGGTGTGATATTGACCCCCAGGTCACATGAGATCACTCTGGTTAATTTTTATCCAAGAAGCTACCAAAATATGGTAGGGTGTTTTGGATCAGGTTTAGCTTTCTTTGTGTGATTATAATTTCAACCACAATTTAATTAGTTCTCACACAAACCAGTTTATAGGTTGCCAGGACAGATGACTAGAAGGAAGATGTGTAAGAAAAATGACCAAATGTGTCAGACCTACTTTCCAGTTCCTGTCCAAGAACAGTTGTGTGTTTAGAGATGAAAGGATATCTGTTAGCAACTGTTAGTGGGTTGTGTTTGATGGTTCAAGAACAATACCTTCAATTAAGTTAATTAACTAAAGAAGTGTTTCCTACAACATCTAAACACACAAAAGTAGGCCATATAGAAAGTTCAAAAGAGGATCTTCCAGAACTTTTCAACAAAAAAAAACCAACAAACACAATAAGCAAATAAATAATAATCCTGGCAAATAGCTGACCTCTACATTTTGTATGGGGCAACATGAAACATCATTTAGAACTGGGATAAATTAGAATAAAAATCATCTGTCTGCATTCGATGTACGTTGTGCACAGGAAATGATTAGTTAAAAATTGTGCACACTTTAGCTAAATAACTTCCATAACCATCTTTAATTAGTGTTGATTACAAGTGGATGTTTGACATAATGGGTTATAAGTAGAACTATGAGAGACATTGATTAGTTACGGTTTGTGTTCACAGAGTTTAGTATTACAGGGAAATACCTACATAATTTTGCTAAATATTCCTAGAACTTTCAGTAATACAGCAATGTAAAAAATGTTGTAGAAGAGCCAGTTGCAATTGTACTTGAAGTATTGTTTTTATCCTTCTAATCCTTAACGTATTAACCAGCCGGAAAGGCTTTGTAATGTGTTAGAAAATAGGAAAAGCAGACTTGCTGTCTCAGACAAACAGACCCCCAATGTGAATACCATAGTGGTCAGCTAGGGATTCAAGTAAGATAGATTGTACAAATTCAAAAGCAAGAGCAATCCCTTACTAAGACCTGTGGCAAATAATTACTATAATATTTATTAAAAAGGAGTGTTTTATGCACACACACACACACAAAAAAAAGAAGTTATTTAGAACACTTAAGATGAAGTTAAAGTTGTGGTAAGATTTACAACTTTTGGGTTCGTTGGAACAATAAACTTTGCTGGGAGCTACTAACAAGGAAATGCACTTTACACATTGTGCAATATCTCAGCTGTGAAAAATCTCAGCAGGCTACAGGTTTATTAAAGTGGTTAACCACAGTATAATCATGTATTGCAAAATTTAAATCAACAAGTTTTACTGGTTTATCTTGTGAAAGAAAAGTGACCATACCACGGTGTGGTATGTATTCTTAGTGTGACCTCCAGGCACAGGTCAGATACACTATGGATGATTTGGAATGATGAGCTTTTCTTACTGGACAATACTGTTTCCTGAAGTTTTCTGCTCATCTCATTTCCTTGTTGGTATTAAGGCGTGATCTCTCCCATAGGTTATGTGGGTCCTGAAGCATCCCACACGCTGCACATGATATAACAGAACTCGTCTATTATGAACACATCCTCATTCCCACTGGAATCTCCACACCTTTCCTGGCCTTGATGCCTTTTCAATAAGACATCTCACAACTATTTGGCTATATGAGGTGATTTATATCCAAATTGAATAGCAGGCAACAGACTCTTATCTTGTTCATTATTAAACAACTTGGACTGTCAGAGTCCCTAATGCCCAAGTGTCTGGTAATCCCACACGTGTCCTTCATTGGTTAAACAAAATGTCAGACATCAAACTAAGTGATAGGTGGTTCCATAGAAAACATGAATGATGCAATTCTGATGCTAATTTTCAACACCAACTTAATAATCTGCTACAAACATTGATGTCACAAGTGTGTCTCTCGTCAGTTGTCAGCCAGTATATGGGCACAGTAATGAAGGCCTTGTTTTTGTTGTGTTCACTGTGTTGTGTTGTGTTGTGTTAGTTTTTTTTTTTTTTTTTTTTTTTTTTTTTTTTTTTTTAATTCATTTTTTTAACTTTTTTAATTCATTTTTTTTGGGGGGGGGGGGGGGGGGGTGTTGCTGTGGAGGGAAGGGGAGGTAACTATTGGGCCCCTATATTATCTATTAGACTATTGTTTGGCTTGATAAAGAACATAATATCATGCATGAATTGTGGGCAACAGATGCTATCAATTATCATGTATAAGTTTGTAGAGAAAAAATAATAACAAAATAAATTCAGTTAAATCATTGAAAAGTTCCAATTAGGTTTTGTGTTTTCCCCACATATTAACACTCTACTAGGTATGAATCTTTTAGTTGGTTTCTTCAAGTCTCATAGAGCAATTCACACTAGATTCAGTATTTGTTGGTAATTGTCTACAGAAATGTTAGATATAGCTAATTTACCACTCCACTTTACCCTAATCTTATTACAAGTGTGTAGTATGAAATATATAATAATAACTATGTATTATAACATTGTTTGCAACTAATGGGAACTCAAATTGCTTATGAAATATGAAACATAATCACAGGAAAATAATAATGGAATAGGGAGAGATCAAGGATATGAAAGTGCTTCAAATGTAAATTGAAACATTTGGTAAGTGTTTTATGCATCTGTGCTGGTGATGTAAATAACAGGAGACAATAAAATTTGACAAATTTGAACCATGCAACTGCATGAAAATGTCAAATCAGTAGGAAACTCCAAATGGCCAATAAATGTGAAATAAATATGATAATTTTTTTAATAAGTGACAATGTGTTCTATATTTCCAAGTAAGAATAATAACGAAAGATGGTCCAGGAAATAGAAATCTTATATTTTTTCCAGCATTCTCCACATTTTCAATTAACTAATGTAACTACTCCACATTAGAATAAATTCCAGGCAGGGAAAAAATAATGACAGTCTGGGAAATAGAAATTTTATACTTATTTTCCCGGAATCCTTTACATTTTCAATTAATTAATTTAACTTCTCCACATTAGAACAAATTCCAGTTTACATATGTGTCATATATTAAAGATATACTCAGGTAGGTAAAAAGAAAGAATTATAGTCAGGGATACAAGAATTTTATACATACTTCTCAACATTCTTTACAGTTTCAATGAACTAATATAATTCTCCACATTAGACTAAACTCCAGTTTGTGCCATATCCTAATGCAGACACACTTTTAAGATCCAGATAACTTTGATAATGTCCAATACAGAAGAAGTTGTACACAACACTTGGCATCCTTATAGGCTTTTGAGCACCTGAGTGTGTGGCATGCTCTGAACTAAAAATGACTTTGTTAATACTTTTCCGCATACAATTATTAAACCACAACCATGTAAACAATATGCCACAACATGTTTCCATGAATGTTTCCTCTGGATGTGGCTAACAATGAATGGAGGAAGATAATGCAATGAGGAAGTAGATACATTAAGCATTAAACCTCTCTTTCCCCCCCCCCCCCCCCCCCCCTTGCTCCAGAGAATTAGATAAGTTGAAGCAAAGCTGTAGGAAGTTTAAATTCAGGAGTATCTGGTTATTAAAAAATTTAAAGGGTCAGTTTTGCTAAATTACACTTCATAAACACCAAGCAGTAATTGTAAGCCTCAAAATGCAGCTGTGGCATTGTAACAGGTAAATTACCTCTTGATAATAAACCAACTATCATTGTGGACACACCATAATTTACATCTGACAAACTTCCTGTTGACTTCCTTGAAAACTTCATAATTCCATATTTCTGTATGTGCACACACACACCCATACAACATGGATATGTTTTATATTTTGGGGTTATTTAAACATGCAAAGGGCTTCATCAAATTGCACTTCCTAACCAAAAGGTGGTTGTTATTTAAAGTATCAGACTGCTCCAGTGGTGTTGCAGCAGGTAAATTACTGATAAAGAAATCATTGTGGACGCTTTACTTCTGACAAACTTCCTGTTGACTTCCCTGAAAACTTCATTACTTGGTATTTCTGTATGCACACATAGAACATGGAAATGTCATATATTTTCACTAAATGGGGAGTTACCAAAATGCAAGGATATGGAACCGGAAATATTGTGAACAACAGAAATAACCATTCCACAACATAATTTGAGAAAGCTTGCTTCCATTGCTTTCAGATGAGAGTGACTAAGTGTAGAGGGTGTGTAATAATTAAAAGGTTATGTGTACACCTAAACTAAATTCATTTTAGTGATTCAAACATAAATTAACAAACTAACTACAACACATGATCAGCTAATCACTAAATTATAGGAATAACATGTTTGGTAATGTATCTATGGTGCTAATTGTGGATAGTTCCCCAATATATTACAGAAAGGTGAAATACAGAGTTAATAATAATTATTTTCTGGCTACCTGAAATTTGACAACCGATGTCAAATTAAATGAACAAGTATATCTCACGATTAATCTCATAATGTTGTATTAAGGCGCTATTGTGAACCATTATGTTGAAAGCTTTAAAAATATCTCTCTCTCTTTCTCTCTCACATTGCTTTCTATAATACAATGATCTTAGATAAGATGTCAGGAATGCACAGAAATATTTTGGTTTATGTGTGGTGAGGGTAGCGAGTAGGGGAAGAATTCAGCTTAAGTGTGTCCATATACCATGCAATTAATGAGATTAAACTCTAGACAGAGTGCCTACATAATTATTAAATATTGGTGTCATATTTGTGCCAACTATTCATCTGTACTTTTTGAAGCATCATTTTAAAATTCTTTTTTCTTTTTTATATGTTAAAAATATGGCAGCTATCATTGTAGAGCATTAAATGAAAAAAAATTTTTTTTAGGGATTATTAAAAAAGTAAAAGAAAAAAAGAAGGAAAAAAAGAGAGGAATATGAATATTGAGTAATAATATATACTGATATTCATCCTAAAAATCTCTAGGATTTATCAACTCCTCCCAAAATATAGTTTCAATATGGCCAAAGAACTGGGATTTCACTTGGGATCCAGAATACAGCAAGAAATAATCTTTAGCTTCAATTAAAGTAATTTTCTTTCATTCTTATTCCCCCCCCCCCCCCCCCCCCAATGAATTGGAATTCATTCACTCAAGCTCAGAAAATAAAACCCAAACCTTACCTCTTTTTACGCCAATCCCTTTCAAAACACACATGCACAAACTGTGTTTGTAGATGTACATTAGTTTCTCTTTTGAGAGACCACCCATACATTTGACACAATTAAGTCCCCCAACAGAGGTGGTAGGGAATTGGGTGGACAAAAATGATATCATGACAATAAAAATGTGCATAAAAATTTATAATTAGGTCAGATTTAGGATTTCATGAAATCAGATTTTTACAAGTATATTTGGTCTTATAAGTCACATCTAGGAGAGTGCCCTATAAAATAGCTTGATTTTTAATAAGATTCAACAAATCTGCCTTGTCATCATCATAAGCAAGAGTAGAATGCCAAAATTCATAAAGATGTTCATTGCCATTAAAACTACAATTCCTTCTTCTAGGGTCAAGGCATTTGTATTCCTATTTTTGGAAAACTGCACACTTGTGTGTAATCCATTATATCTACAAATCATAAGAGTCAATATTCATTGCATAGTTAGTAGGTGCAACCACCAAGTAAACAAGTACATATAAGTGTTTTGGGTTTCTATTTTGGTCTTAATTATTATTATTAATTTTTTTATCATTAGGGCGGTCTAGGTCATTCAAAAGAGTAGATCTTCCAATAAAGGTAAGTTCATACAGCAAATGCATTTCGCCTGAAAAAAAGTTGTCTATCAATGGAGAATTCTCTCAAGAGGTACTGTATCCATGATCTTGTTAATCAATTTTTTTCTTCATTTGTCTCATTTTCCTGTCAAAAAAAAGGAAAAAGAATCCAATATATCTAAATATAATTTTTACTTTTAAGCCATTACTTAATTACAGCTTGCAATTAGCAGCACCGTCAGTACGTGCTCCATCTTGTTGTCATATTTGATAACATGTTTAGAAATATACATATGTATCAACCCAGTGGTCCAATGATTGGCTCTCCCCCTAATCACATGCTTCAAACTCCACAAAGATGAATGTCGTGCTGATTGACTTTACAATTACAGAGCAAGTAATTCTCAACTGAATGAGAGCGGTCATTAAGTTGTCAAATATATATAAAAAATATATAAAGAAGTAATGATTCAAATTATTTGTTCAGTAAAACTGTTACGTCAATTCTCATGGGCAGCTATTAAACTTGGTAGGCATGCTCAGTTGTTAACTCTTTGAGACTACTTCCTCCGACCCCCCACAAATCATAGAAATCATTTCTACCTTCTCAGACCACCCCCCCCCCCCCCCCAACTGTTTCTTGGTGAGGGAAGATTTGATCTTGAATAGAATCCAAGCTTTGCTCACAACATGCATAGCACCAGCCAGAAAGTTTTAATAACTGCAAAAATGAAAGAGATTGCATACATAATAATTTTCAAAGGTCCTTGCAGCTTTCAAACTATCAGAATTATCTTAACTCCAATTTCCATTGCCATAGAAAGTTTTTATTTACCTATTCCAAAAATATACTCATACGAGTATTTTTCTAAGAAGAGAAATTTACTCCCCCCCCCCATCCAAATTAGTTAATTTATTAATAGCTAATTTATTCTACACACTAGGAAATCCTCTAACATTCTGAGGAAGTTGCCATGAACTACTCCATTGGCAGTCAAAACTTCTGTGTAAACAGCATTGATGATAAAGCAATACTTCTTTTATCATTCAATTAAAAACATTATAAAGAATGAAGCTGTGTTTAGTTGGTAACAAGACTTAATCTTCAATTGGACCCAGATAACACACTGATGTTAAGTTGAACTGATGTTAAGTTGAACTGATGTTAAGTTGAACTGATGTTAAGTTGAACTGATGTTAAGTTGAACTGGTAAGTCGAACTGCTCCACAACAAAATTGCAACATAACAATTTAAAAACACTTTGCTTTCATTCCCTGGACAGAACATTTGCTCTATTTAATCAAACATTCAAACAATGTATAGGATCAAATTATTTTGAATGAAACTTATTAATGCTAAGAAAAACAACATAGGGTTCTAAATTCGAAAAAAAATTTCAAATATATAATTTCTACTTTTCCCCATATAAATAACTTGCAGATGTGATATAATCCTTAACTACGATACAACCACCCCCTACACATAATTATAACCACTTTATAAGTCAGTGGTAGAAATGCAGCTGTCCCAGAATGTTAAATACATACAAAAATGTTTAGTGCTCATTATCTGTTGTAGTTGTATTAATCTCGTGTTATAACACCTACTCACTCAACATATCAGTGTCACCCACACCACCACACTACAGTGAACCTAAACTACAACTACACCATTTGTTGCTCCTCTTCCATCAAACAACAGCCAAAGCATATGTGAACACATAAGTAAAAATCATGCCTGCATGACATTTTCCAGTTAGGAGTAAAAAGGTGTTTAGTTGAGTGTGCATGACATTTTCCAGTTAGGAATAAAAAGGTGTTTAGTTGAGTGTTTATAAAGGTCTGGGCTGGGTTGTGTTTTAGTTGTATAATTGAACTTTATCACATGTTTATTAGTAAATATTTTACCAGATTCCAATAAAACAAATGATTGAATTTGCATCAATTCTTTTGCACCAATGTAGTTAGAAAATGGATTGACAGCAAAAAATCAATCAGGGTATACTTCTTCATATGCCTGCTATTTACTCGAATGCATTCATACATGCCAATGCTATGACAATCAAACCAGTTCCCCACCCCTTTCCCACCGATCCACTCTATATACTCACAGTCAGCATAGCCAGATCAAGTACAATTAAGTGAGTGAAGAAGTGTCTATACACTGTGGAAATATAAAAAGGGTGTGCATTATATATATATGCCAAAATGAAGTGGAGGGAGAAGAGATTGTTTGTGTGAGTGAATGAGGGGAACAGCAAACTCTATCAAATAGATGTGCACAAATCAAAGAGTCATGATTGACATCAAATGTTCATGAAACATGACACGCACTTTGATCTCCTAATTTCTCTGATTAGCACCTCCACTCCCTATTCCATCCACCCCAGTCAGTCACTAGCTATGCTTCACCACTTGATCCAGATCCAGCATTGTCTGCAGCAGCTTCGTCGGACGATGACGGGTACTCATGGCACTGGGTGTGGCTTGGGCCAGCGTCTAAGTTGGAGTCGTCATGACTGTGATCAACGTGGTCATCAGAGATGTCTTTACCTTCATTATCAATGCTGCCATTTTCTTCATCAACGGTCTCCTCTAATAATTCACCAGGGGCACTGCTGCTGGTATCAGGAATAATGTCCATATTTGGCAAGGAGGCTGAGAGTGATAGAGCGCTGACTTCCAAGTCCAGATACTCGGCTGCGTCTTGGTACTGGTCTTGATCAGAACTGGTATGGGACTCCGACCGCATCCGCTGGCTGTACCTTAGCCTTGGGGGCACCATCAGCCTGACACAGAGATTATAACATGTGATTGTAAGTGTGAGCAATCAATGGTCACTTGACATTACACATGATGACACATGTTGATTACAAAGTTGGTGTTGATCAGAGCCATGGAATTGTAGAATTCCAGGCAGGGTTGGGGGAATAAATACATTTTAAAGAGTCATGCAAACATATATTTGGACATCTCTATCTTTGTCCTCAGAGAAAGGAGTCATCTTGAGCCAAACATCTTGACTGATCCTAGCAGATGTGCACACACCTGCAAGTTATATTTGCTCTTCCTTGTGTGCCTAAGCTGTGAGTATGGCCACTGGGCAGCCGTGCCAACCTCGTTGATGAGCAGACACTGCGTCTCCCAGATATGGAGGCTGCAGGGGAAGGTTGATCAACATGTCAAGTTCTCCTGAGAACTAATGTGGTCTTGAGGGAAGTTATGGACTTGGAAATTGTGTACTGATCAACAAAACTCTCACAATAACCACAAAATTCAATGCATATGAAATAATGACAATAATATATAAATTTCCATCCTACCTTATTATATCATTGTGTGTGTGTGCGCGCGTGTGTGTGTGTGTGTGTGTGTGTGTGTGTGTGTGTGTGTGTGTGTGTGTGTGTGTGCGCGCGCGCTAAATGGCCCTAAACAATAAATCTGTATTTGTGGTTTTTGTTAATTCTAAATCAGTGTTTCCCTAATGATGCTATGATGAAACACTTCTGTTGCTTAATCATCTTTGAAACCACAAAGAATTTTGAAAAAGGAATTAGGAAAAATGATTTTCAAATCTTTCAATGATAATTTGTTAAGACCCTCACACCCACTACAAATAGTTCAAACATATGATAATCTCAACCGAATGAGACAAGACTTAATGGAGCCAATAGCTTCATCAAAGGTGAACTGACGTCACCTCAATGATATGAATAAGGGGTCAAGATGATGTCATTCCACTGTGCTGTGTGTAGCTGGGCCACACATGGACCTCATGCAATGCTGACATCAAGCATGAAGCTAGGGAGGTCATTATGGCATCATCAACATCAAGAAGAAGAAAAGGGAGCAATCAAAGCAACACCACCTGCTGCTCTCATGAGGAGGAGGAGCTGAAGTAGCAAGTTTGGGAGAGGAGAGTGCCACCTCTTCTGCTCTGAGATAGTTTAGCCCTGGATGTCTGCAGCTCCAGATGTTTGAGCTGTGACGTGACATGACGTCATGCTGTTTCCATATAGTAACCAGCTCAGAGCTGGTATCACACTGCAGCTATGGTGAGTAGGCACACTCAAGTCCCAGCAGTGGCCTGGGGGGAGGGGGCGGGGCACAAGCACTCCTGACATGCCGGCGTCCAGAGTGCAGAGACTTTCTGTGAATTATTAATTAGCGAGTGCCTGATGTAGCCAAGATATTCTGTTCATTCTGTCCTTGATACTCTCTATAACCATCCGTGAGTGTGGTAGCTACCTACTAATTCCTCCGTCCTGTTGCCTGTCTGTCTGTTTGTATGTGTCCACCCATCCATTCAATCACCAAAATATTTATAAATCCATGTAATCAATGTATTTATATATCAATCTATGGATCAATCTAGATCTTGAATGTGTATTTAGTAGAAAGCTCACCCCCTTAAAAAAAACAAAACAAATAAGAGCAAACAAGTTACCCACCAAAAACGAACACATTAAAATATTTGCACCAACAAACACGTATGGAGTCAGTCGCTGCTCAATGGCCCACCAACTGCTCTGTGTGGGGAGAAAACTGTCTGCCTGAAGGTTACTAGGCCGCTCATGGAGAGGAGAGGCTATGGAGGGAGGAGAGGGGTTATGGAGGGAAGAGGGAGGCTATGGAGGGAAGGAAAGGCTATGGAGGGAAGGAAAGGCTATGGAGGGAAGGAAAGGCTATGGAGGGAGGAGAGAGGCTATGGAGGGAGGGAAAGGCCGGGTAGAGTGCTCCCAATGAGGATATTGTCATCACAATGAATTGATGGTAGCAGATCAATAAGTGGTTCTCTGATTTTATGGAGAGACAGAGAGAGGTTTATTATAGCCTGAGGAGACCAAATAAAGCCACAGTGGGGGAGAGAAGAGAACCCATGCACACACACTGCAGGTGTCACTTAAATGTGCAACAAAAAATTAGTGCAAAGGTCACAGAGCAGCTGTCTTCAGCCATCTTGCTTCCCACTATAAACTTGGCATACACAGCAGATTGCCTGGTACATAGATTATAGGCAGTGCAGGGTCGACTTGGCAATAACTGCAGCTATGCAGCGACACAAACTGCCAGAGAGTTAAACTTGGTAACACCACTTAAGCCAATGAAAATAGGAGGCACAGGACCAGGTGGTAAGCTTGGCTAGGTGGTTCTGGCCATAAGCCTTGTGGTTCCAGCTTGCATGCCCTTTTGAGCGTAGACTCTTACAGCACATTTAGATAAACACTGACTGATCAATGGAACTATTGGCTTGGATGGTTGCTCAAGTTCTCATAGTATTTGGCAGACCTACACTGGAGAGGAATACAGCTGCTCAAACATTATTAAAAAGAGAAGCACAACTCAAGAATAGGAATGCGTATCAATACATACATTGATTGGAACCAGAGTGTGAGGGTTCATAGCCAGTGATGAGAAATATAGAAGTCTGATGCTTTGATTTGATTTTATTTATCGTTTAATTAATTAATCAATCAGTCAATTAAATAAAGCTCTGTCCACACTGCACAATAAAACCGGTTTCACCCATGTCTAGAACAGGTTCCACGCATCCACACTACCCCAGTTTTATCCCACCGTTTTCACCCAGTTTCACCTGAAACCTTCAGAAGGGTAGGTTTCAAGTGGCTCAGATTTATTCAACATACCTGTGTCTCTCTCCGCTCTCTGTCCTCCCTTTGTGCGATGATATTTTGGAGAGAAAGAGACAGAACAACAGAGCACACCAGAAAATAAATACCCCGTTTCTATGTGGTAGAGGAAAACCAATTAATCAGCCCAGCCAATTAGTCAGCCCACGCAGGTGATGTGGAGTGGGTTCACCCCTATGCTAGTGTGGATGCAAGAAAACATTTGGAACCGGGTATTGCTGGAGAGAGGTACAAACCCATTTATAGTGTGGACAGGACTTAAGTGAAGTACATTTCTTTTGTACAATAATCTGTACATCAAAGTACCAGAGAGATCACAAAATTCCCTGGGGACCATAACAACACCACAACCTTCATAGTCCTCTCCTCCCTACCAGGCATCTCATTTAGTAAAAAAAAAGAAAAAAAAGAGAGGAGACATCTGACTGACATTGGCCGCACCAACTCTGGTTATTTTTCATACACAATTAATCTGTTAAAGGCCCTTGATACCAGAAAAGCCCTCAAGATAAATTTTGCAGCTACAGTAAAAATATTGGTGCCCCAAGAGGACAACAACAAAAATTGACAAGAAGTAACACTACAGGGGATTACTCTCGTGCTACTATACATCAACAACTTGTGTGCATGGATTGTAACTTACTTTGGAGTCTCAACCACTTCCCCTCCGGCAAAGAACTTGACGTCTCTGTCTGCATCATGTTGCAGACACTCGAGTGTGATCTGCAGATCCTCCAGAGAGAACACACCCTTCTTGTCCGCCTGGAAGTAGTCTAAATAAGTCACACACACACACACACACACACATTATAGCACAAAATATGAACAAATATTGTAAAAAATTAGAAAAATTAATTCCATTATGATAGCATCTTATCGTCATCCTGCAATGACATCCACTGCTACATGCATAAGATTGGAATTGCTAATTGCCTGTCAGTTTAGGTTGAGGGATTTTTTCTTCTTCTTTTTGTGCTGGTATGATGATGAGAGTTGTATGCTTGTGTAGTCCTTTGATTACCAACTGTGGCTAGACGTAACAGTGACCTCTATGACAAACAATCACAAACTCTGACACAAAGACAACCTGAGAAGTGAACTTTGGGCTGACATTTGAGATAAAAGGGATTCCAGTAATCTATTCCCATTCAGGCTCTGATAAAAGGTAGATATCTCAGATTATACAGAGACGAAAGCATGGTGAGTCTTTAGTAAGTTTAAAAAAACAAACAAAATTCATGGGTATACTGACAATAAAAATTTTTAAAGTACACAACAATATCATCACCAGCAAAAAAACAAACAAAAACAAAATAAACAACAAAAACGATGCTATTTGCACAAATTTAACATGAAGAATATATACAGCTATTTGTGTATAACATATTTGAGCTCAAGAATTGCTCCCCACAAATATTTCTTATCGATTTTTTCATCTATTACATTATCCCCTTAATATTCCCTCCCCTTTCCTCCTTACCACGGCTCATCACTGTATCCTTGAGCAGCTTGGCGATGGCTATCCTGACATTGGGCACTTTGTCTCTGGCCAACAGCAACAGACAAGGGAGGCACTCACTGGCAAACAACTCTTGAGTGATATGCTCATTCAGCAGGAAAATTTCACACTGCTTCACAAACCTGAGCAACAGGAACACACTTTGCTAAAAGGTTATTACAAATACCAAACAGCTCATTAACAACTGGTGAATTGTAATAACTGATCAAAATTTATGTTATTTTCTAAATTGTGATATTCACAAACTAGAAAACAGCATGATTGGGACAAGACTATTTACCAAACATGCACTAGATAGTAATGAGTAAAGATGAGTAAAGACAAACAAGTGTAAACTGTTCAATTAAAGGTAGAAAATTCAACCTAATAAAAGTTACTACATGTTTCCAACCATTGGTGACAGCAGAAGTGCAATAGAACAACAAGGTATACATACACCTTTCACTGTTATTATTTCTCTTCATTTTAATTGATTCTTACAAGTTCCTGACCAGTCCACTCAGGGCAGCATCGCCCACTAGGTGTGGTCTACATGTTTTGTATGCTTTTAATAATGTTTACATTCTGTGTCTTCATTTGATGTGTGTTTACAGAACCATCAACCTTTCAACTAGTTCCCTATAAATACCATGTATGTGTATGTCATGACAAAACCAATGAGCAAAGAAAAAAAACAAAGCACAAGTTAAAGAAAGTTCCTTCCTCTTCAGAATGCTCATAAAAGAGAGTGGGACCGGAAAACAAACCACAGAGCTCATCTTAAAAGCATTCCTCAAAACAAGAAGTCATTTCTACCAAATACATCATATCTAATATTTAAAAAGTCCATAATAATTACATTCCACAAGTCATTTCTACCAACTACATCATATCTAATATTTAAAATGTCCATAACAATTACATGCCACAAATAACATCACTGCTGTTCTTTCACATATATCTGTCTCTCTAATTGCCCACTGCATGCATATCAAATTAAGAAATAGAGCAGCTGGACCGCAAGTTCTCCGCCTGTCGAGAGAAATGGCTGGACTACGTCTGTTAGGGATTCAGGAATAATTTTGGAATGACGTAATGTCTCACTGTTCAAACATCTCCTTTCAGAGGGAACTTCACTCAAAATACTCAACAATGAGTGTCAAAAGCATTCCTCAAAATAAAAATCAATTACTTAAATTCATCACTATCAGTTTAAAAATTTTTTTTTTTTTTTTTTAATTTGCCATATTTATGACCTCACCAGCTGTTTTTATATCTACCCAATAGGATAATTGATAAGTACGTATATTTAATTAAGCAGAACAATTCCACACCTCACAACCAGAGCAACAGGAGGACTGTATATAGCAGGTGAGTCATGGATTTGGCTGAATTTTGGCACTCAAGGATGAAAAAGTCCACAAGAATTCTACGTAGCTTCATAATTTGGACTGTATCCTAATAGTTGGTAGGAGGTACTGTGACATGCCCATAAGCAGACACTGCTGTTGATGCAGCTGTGGTGCACGAACCAGCTGAGTATTGCACTGCATACAGCTACCAATTCTCAACAGAAAATGCATCATAAACAAAAAAAAAAAACTTCAACAAATAGTCGTGCCTACTTGGAGAAGAAACATATCCAGTCACTGAAAATATAGACTCCGGATATTTGGGGGAAAAAAGAAGTCAACCTCTTCCATAGAACTTTATGGGCTGATTCATCTAGCTTAAGTGTTCCTGGTTCCTCCACGTTGTGAATACTTGTTGGTCTCCTGAAAGAGAGGCAATTCTTTGTTGTTCTGCAGTATCATTACAAACTAATTATTTAAAATTAGTTTTCTTCTGATATAGCACCTTAAGTGGGTCATGTGAAAGACAACGTCCCCACAAAATGCCACAGGCTCTACACTACAAGAGAAAACAGAGAAAAACCACTAGAATTAATTAAAGCCCTCCCTCCCCCCACAAAAGTTACAGAATTTTAGTCTTATTGCTCTAAATAAAGAGAAACATGTAATCAATTATAAGAGGCTCCAAAAACAAAAATAAAAAAAACAAACACACACACATTTTAACATACTCACGCACACGCACACGCTAATACACTTTAACATGCACACACTAATACACTCTAACACGCACACACACACACTCTTAACACACACTCTTAACACACACCACACACGCACACACTAATACACTTTAACATGCACACACTAATACACTCTAACACGCACACGCACACACTCTTAACACACACTCTTAACACACACTCTTAACACACACTCTTAACACACACTCTTAACACACACCACACACAATCACGCACACACTAATACACTCCAACACCCACACACTCTCTCACACAGTTACACACACACACACACTCTCTCTCTTTCACACAGTTACACACACACATAGACACACACACACACAATCACACACACACTAGTACACTCTAACACACACAAACTCATTCTAACATAAACAAACACAGACCCACCCACTCCCTCTCACATTAGTCTCTGGAGCCAGTTGGAGTTGGAGGAGAGGGAAGAATGGAGGTTCTGCAGAAGGAAGATGGACTTGTCCAAGTTCTTCTCCGAGATCTTCTTAATCAACGTACCAATCTAAAAATAGACATAGCAGAAGAGAAGCGTGTCACCTACAGCAGGTGGGAGGAGCTTAACACACTGCAGGCATGGCCTAATGGGACTACGCCAGCAATCATACCAGATATTAGATAATTAATGAGTCGTGCACAGACTCAAAGTTGGCACACAATATTGTATGATTTACCAACACGAAGCAATATACAGGGAAAATAAGAGCTCTGTTCATCATGTCATCTCAGAGAGAGGATTTGCCACTTGCAAAAAAATTACAAGCACAGCAGTACCATACATGATCCAATCTCAAATGAGTAAAATAATTGAATAAAATATTGAAATAAAATAGGAATCTGGAAAGCTTAAATAGACATCTTTGATCATAATTTTGAGAGCGAATACATAAAGAAAGAGAAAAGCATTAAAAAAAAAATTGTTACATGATCGGCACTGACCAGAAGATTTGCAGAATTCCTGACCTCTGCCACTTTGTCGGAGGATAGAAGGAGAGCTAAGGGGTAGATGTGGTCGTACAGGAACACCCAATCAAAGTAGCTGGTCATCTGTAGCAGCTGCCTGCAGTGGGGGAGAGCACATGAGGTCATAGTGCAGAATAATGGGGACACTATAGGGAGAGCTCAATACTCTGCATGCCTTGCATAATATTAGCTAGTGATTAATACCATCATGAAACACCTCCTGTTTTAACCTGCCTCAACCCAGTGTGATATTGGTCCAGTGTGTGTCCCATAAAGCTATTGTCAACCTACTTCAACCTGCCTCAACCTAGTGTGATGTTGGTCCAGTGTGTGTCCCCATAGAGCTATTGTCAACCTACTTCAACCTGCCTCAACCCAGTGTGGTGTTGGTCCAGTGTGTGTCTCCACGGTTACATTAGAGGGTGACATTTTAGTGGGTGTGTCCTGAAATGTTGATCCACTCAGATATGTCCCATGACTCGTTAGCTACCACACACCAAACTTAGCAACACTCCCACATGCCCATCCTGGCCAAACTCCATTCTCCCTGTCACCAGACCACACCCCAATCCACGCACTCTGCCAGTGTGTTCCTGTATCTCCAGTTCTTCTGGTTCTCCAACTGCATGAGTCCATCCAAGACCCTGGGCAGGCGATGTCTCTGCAGACCAGCAGGAAGAAGCTACAGGGAGGTATTGCAATGTGTTTATGCAAGTATAAGATGACACCTGATAATTAAGCCACATGTGGGAGGAACCATTGCAGCATTTGGCATGGAGGGAGAGGGGGTGCAGACTTCCTTGCTATATTTTCTACAATAGTTTAATGAGTCATCATATCATGCAAGTCTATGGAGCATATATATTTGCTGTTTTGCTTTTGTTTTGCATTTTTTGTTTTTGTTTCATTTTTTGTTGTTGTGGTTGTTTGTTTCGTTTTGTTGTACTGTGTGTGTGTGTGTGTGTGTGTGTGTGTGTGTGTGTGTGTGTGTGTGTGTGTGTGTGTGTGTGTGTGTGTGTGTGTGTGTGTGTGTGTGTGTGTGTGTGTGTGTGTGTGTAGAATCGTTGTGGACAAAAGACAGACTCTAGTATTGGATTCATAGTTATTTGGATTCAGAAACTACTAAATGGACGCAGACAATTTTGTGATAGATTAACGTTAGTTGCTATTACTCCTTGCTCTGTTCCCTTGGTTACAAGTGCACATAAGATAAGTTCTTGTGGTCCTTTGACCAGGCTCATCAAATGTAGACATAGAAAGTGCAACTCTCCTACACCACCAGCCCTAAAGAAAAGGCATTGCTAAATTCTTTAAATATTATTCATTGGTTTAGTTGACTGAACCAAACTATTTCATAAATCAATTATGAAACACATAAATGTTGTACAGCTAGTAAACATATGCCATTCTTACACTGGGACAACAGTCAGAAGGGAGGGAGGGAGGGAGGGAGGGGACAAAAAAAAAAGGAGGAAGAAAAAGGAGCAACTTTATATATTATATATGACTGACTGGTATTCTGCTGGTCAAAGATACACAATAATATTATTATCTTCTTTCCACCCCCATTCCTTCTGGTTTTGCTTCCCCTGTAGAGATCTTCTAAGATATTCTTCAACCACCTGTGGTGTTTTGAGAATCTCTCTCATTCCTTTCCTCTTGGTTAATATGCTCTGCCACCTTCAGGTGAATCAGTTTCTCTGTCATGTTTGCCTCACAATGAAGATGCATCTCTTCCTCTCCAGTCTCTAATCTTAGAGCAATGGCAGTGTGTGTTTCAGGGCTAGGGCATCTACACAGCCATTTGCACAGACTTGCGTACTTAGTTTTGACCGTGTCTGCATGAAACCAACCGACCACACTATCTTACCATAGTTATAGATAACAAATAGTTTCAGAAGTGAACTGGGAAATTCCCTCGCAGTGTCAGGCAAAAGCAGTGTATTTTGCTTATCAAAAAAGCAATGGATTGTATGAATTCTGAACTATTTCCACATGCACACACACAAACACGCATGCAATTATATATAGACTAGACAACACCTTGTTCAGTAAAGGGTCAACATTAATTAAAGTTGTGACGTAATAAGAGTGGAAGGCGGGCATGGTAAAGAGTCTTCAATAAGTATAAACTTACTTCGAAGAAGTCGGCAAGATGTGTGAGTGTCCCGATTTTCACATCGTCGATATCTTTTGTACAGTACTCTTCAAACACCGGCAGGATGTCCTTACAGGTGACCTCTGATCCCAACACCAGCGCCAGCTCATGCAAGGAAAAAGCCAGCACTCGGCGGATCTTCCACTGCAGCATAACCACAGCAACAACAATGCATGACATATCACACCGAATGCCGTGCCAGACACGCTTATAATCAGTGCTGTTGCCATGACAACTCAAACACCCAAGGGACACACACCAGATTAGATAATGATCATTGCAATGCACTAGAAACCAGCAATCAGCCACTACCCATCGTCCTCATCTATTATAAGAATGTGACAACATTCAATAGGAGAACCAGATGAAGAGATATCCAAAATCTTTGCTCATGGCTTTCCCCCCCCCCCCCCCCCCGATATGTCCTGTGTTTACGCTGGCTGCATGGCAGTGCTGTGGATTACCTGCATGTCTTCGGTGAGGTAGTTGAATGTAGGCTTGAGCAGACCCCAGTGAGTTCTGCCCAGAGTTAGAGCGACCCCGGGTAGTGAGTACGCACAGTAGAACAGGAGGTCAGAGTCCAAAGTCTGTACCCGATTATGCTCCGTCATGCTTAGGTAGATTTCCATCAACTCATCTGGAACCATTTCCTGTTCGTTTAATATACAATCAACAGTTAAGAGTTAATTAATGATTTAATCAACTCTCCCCTAACACACACACACACACACACACACACACACACACACACACACACACACACACACACACACACACACTCCCTCTCTCACACATATACACACCAGTTGTATGAATAGCAATATTGAGTTTGAAAGGGGAGAAAAGAAGGTAAAGAAAAGAAGAAAAAAAGGGGGAAAAATAAAGAAAGAAAAGAAAAAAAGAAGAATGAAAGAAAAAAAAAGAGTGTAAGAAAGAATGTAAGAAAGAATGAAAGAAACAAAGAAAAAAGGAGAGGTGTGAAACATAACAGTACTTTAAAATCCTGCTCAATCACCAATATCCTTGAAAAATCCTGTTAATCCCCATCAATCAAACTTCTAAGCTGTGGAAACTTTCCCTTACCTCCTCCCACGGAACATTCTCCACTTAGTAACAACAAATACTAAAGAACAGAACTACTGACAACCTCATTAAAACAACAATCAACAATTTCTTAACAACAATAAATGAAACCATGTTGGTGAGGGAATATAACCTGATTGATGCAAGCGTCCTCTGTATAGTCTTCGCCTCCACCTGTGATCACATCCTCCCCAACTTCCATATCCAGAGTCATATCCATGGAAACAGACCTGTCGTCACCAGTGCTGTTGCTCACCGCTGCATCAGACTCAGCAACATCAACCACATCCAGAGTCTGTGGAGGTTGAGGTTTGGAGGGAGACCCCGCCTCCTTAGTGGGACTGAGGTTCTGTTCTACTACACTACCAGAGGTTGAGTGCACAAACACACGAATCTAATTAAACAATAACAAAAAATCATTTCATTAAAAAAAATAAATAAATTAAAAAAATAAATAAAAAAAAAGGTGAAGAAAAAAAGGTGAAGAAAAAAATGAAATAAAAAAATAATAAAATTTTTTTAATCACCTGTGGATTAGGAGGGGGAGGGAGGCTCATGGTAAGATAGTGTTCCTTCCCTTAAGATAAAGATATTGATTATTATTCGACCAACACTACACTGGGTTGAGGCAGGTTGAAGTAGGTTGACAATAGCTCTATGAGGACACACACTGGACCAACATGTAGGTTGACAATAGCTCTACGGGGACACACACTGGACCAACATCACACTGGGTTGATGCCACACGAATATTCAACTGTATTTAATCAATGGTGCAATTCAGGCTATGGTCTCACTGCAACATCATCCACCCAAACCAGTGCTGCTGTCCTGACCATGATGTAATTGTTTACTAATTCATAAGCAACAGCAGGTACAACACAAATATCTACATGCAGCAAACACACAAAACGATAGCAAACAAGCAGACAAATATAATTAATAAACTAGATTAAGTACTAACCACAAACATATTATCTTTGAGCAGAGAAAAGGGGGAAATCCCCAGAGCACAATAATGCTCATAATGGATCATTACAAGCACATAACATGTAAGAGAAACTGTACACACTCCAGTCAGAAAGGTGGAGTCCTATGCCCATCATAGAGAAACAGGTGTGCGTTCATAACCTCCAAGAGTGGGTAAGTTGATGGGGAAACAAATCTGAGTGGTGAGAAGCTTAACTTCCTGGACGCCAGAATGAAACACTTCCATATAAGGGAGGGAATCAACCCGTCATAACGACAGTTACGACAGACACGGCAATGCCTGGGCCATTATCTGTGGTCAGTTTGAAGCCATTCATAACCTGCCACGCACTAAGTGGTACCAACAAGTCCATTGATTGCAGCGTCATGACTTCCACAAGTGTCATGGAAAACAAGCGTCCTGTGCCTGCAACACATGCAACAAGGAGCTACAACCAACCGGAGTGGGGTGGCCACATCATGGTTCTCATGGCAAGGATGCAGAAGTGGCATCCCCCCCTTAATATGGAAGTGTTGAATATTGAATTATAATCCTAATACAAATTACTATATATTGACCCCCTGCCTTATATGGAATTATATGAATTACAAATCAGCCGTAGTAGTTTTGAATGTGATTAAGTGAGTGAGTGTTCTATGAAGAGTTCCTCCAATAGTAAGTTAGTGGGTGTAAGACACAAATGAAGTGGACAAAATATGTGGCAATGCCTGATAGAGCTCCTCTAAAGGTAATCGATATATACTAACCACACTACACCAATCATCCACCCCTCCACCCCTCTACAATCCTATCCCATAACTGCTGGCACATACAGAAGGAAAGTATTCTGAAGTTCCCTAGAGTCAATAAAAGGCTAGACTCGCTAGCCAGACCCATTACCCTCTAAACTGCCAGCAGGGAGGGAAATGGTGTGGTCTAACTCTACACTTGATTTGTGTGTGTGTGTGTGTGTGTGTGTGTGTGTGTGTGTGTGTGTGTGTGTGTGTGTGTGTGTGTGTGTGCGTGCGCGCTGCACCTAGAAGCTATGGCACGGATGGTGGTGCACTTTAAGTGTGAGGTCATAAACTTTTCATCAAGAGCACATGAATGATATGAAAGCAAATTCTTTTGTTTCAAGTGGAATAATCTTTTCCTACGGGAAAGGATACCCACATAAATTATGGCTCTGAGCATGTCATCCGTCAAAACAATGGATTTAGTATAAACAAAACCTAATACAGCATTGTACCAGACCCTTTCTCATGAACTGCTAGTGGTTCAGAAGGTAAAGGGTCTAGCTAGCAAGACTAATAAAAGGCCTGTCTAATATACAATACTGCAAACAGCTAGGGTCCTTCACAGAATATTTTTTTATACTGAACTACAACATCTTACAATAAAATATACAGAAAAATTAAATACACTTTTTAGCTGAGTGGACTCGGCCCAAGTCACCAATGGGATCGGCTTGGCCGGTGAACAAAACCACTCCATTCAGATGTATGCTAATAGTAAAGGTGTGGCTTATTTGAAGCGTAATGTGGTCCTCATGACAAATGACAGGCAGTTGGACTTGAGTACACAAAGGCTCTCATCGAGTGTCATATTAGGGATATTCCCCTTTCAAACTGCTCACATAATGGTAAGTGTGGACACCAATTTTTTTTTTACAGTTAAAAACATTTTATGGAACAAAACATTTTCATTTATGTGCAGTTCTTAAGAATGCTGACACCTGCACACATCCAACCTTTCCTCACCAATCTTTCCTCACCAATCTTAGAACACACAAAGCAGCTGGCTTAAAAAGAAAAAGAAAATTTTTAATACACAGGGAAGGTGTGTAGGGTTTGAAATATCGGAGTTTCAAAATGGAGACTGCATCTAGCCATATCCAAAGAGGTCTAATAGACACTACTCTGAGACAGGAAACTACTTTCCCCCTCCAATCTTGAAACATGCAGGTCCAAAGAAGCACATCTTTCTTTCCCTTTACATACCACAATTCTCTCAACAACATACCACAACACCAGATTACTATTTGGTGTGGAAGTATTCTACTGGTAAAAATAAAGTTCAAAAGGTCAAACAATACATCCACAATACTCATCAGGACAACATTCTCAAATAAAAACCAATCAACATTACCCAGGATCATCCTTGCAACAGTCTTAAAAACAACCACAACACTTAACAACATTACATTACCACAAAATTCTCACCAGCAGTAACAAAACAATACAACAGTATTAGTACAACGCTATCAACAGCCACACAACAAATCACAACAAATGCAACACAACACCCCACCACAACAATGCAACAAACAATGCAACACAACACAACACAACACAACAATGACATACAACAATGCCACACAACAATGCAACACAATAATGCAATGCAATGCAATGCAATGCAATGCAATGCAACACAACACAATCAATACAACATCAACACAACATCAACACAACATCAACACAACATCAACACAACATCAACACAACATCAACACAACATCAACACAACAGTAATACAACAGCCACACACAAGCCATATGTAGGTTATTACCTGGGGGAAGTTTTGGTTGGGGACTTTGTTGTCCATGGACCATCTTCTCTTCTTGCCGTCAGAGAGAGTAATCTCTCTCAGCCGAGGATGCATAGCAGATTCCACAGAGATACGTCTAACAGCCGCACCTGCGGAGCTACTGCGTAGCCGAATATCGTTTGAGGGAGTAGAACTCTGTTCCCCCATGGAGGGGGGAGTGATTTCGGGTGAAGATGACGACTTTCCCTCTATCTCCTGTCTGCACAAGTCTCTCTTGCTGCTACATGGCAAAAGCTCCTCCCATTTCTCTCCCTCCACACCATCAATCTTATCGTCTGTGCTGACCTCCGTGCACACACTCGGTAAGGATGGATCATCCACACACACCTCTCTGCCACAGTTTGAGGACGCACCTACGGAGCACCCCACTTCACAACCTGCTGGGTCGTCAGCAGCACAAGATGCCTCACCCCCAGAATGTTTGGGACCACACCCACCCGACGAACAGCTGTGGTCGTCACACTTTGGTACAGTGACGTCTGTCCTCTCGTCCACAGAGTTCAATCCAATCACCTCTCTCTCGTCATCATTCAATAAAGCCTCATTCTCTTCAAGATCAGTCACCATCAGCTTTGGTGACTCCAACTTATCCAAGTTGGATAATTCTGTTGCACTGCTGGTTGTCTCGGAATTGGAGCCGTACAGAGCAGGCGGATAATTGGGCATGCTTGGACTAAAAATGGGATCCGGACCATTGGGTAAGGTACCACGTTGCTCTGAGCTCAGATCAATGGTGGCCGTGGGGGTGCTTACAGTATCTGGTAAAGGATCTTCTCTTAGATCGCTGTCTCTAAGTGGAAGTACATTGTCCTCTGCACCTGGGTGATCTTCGGAGAGTGATTGGTGTTCATTATTAGGAATATGGAAGGTGGAAATGAAGGCTCCGAGCGACTGGTACGCAGCTTTTCTTACCTGTGTGGGCAGATGTGCACAAACAAACCAACATAATCATAATTCACTCGACAACATCTGGCATGTAAGAATGAAGGAAAGGTGAATAGTGAAAAGACTGCTCCACAAAACATCAGGTAAACAATTCAGCACAACAAACTGGTCTACATTTGATTCCTGTTCAATAGCAGGACAGAGACTACAGTTCCACTGTCTCTTTCCCTCTCCTCACAAACCTCCACCCTCCCCATTACAAACCCCCATTACAAACCCCCTTATAAACTCCCCCCCCCCCCTGTACGAATTTCACGCAGCTAGATATCATCAACCCATAGCAATACCAAGATAAAGACCATAACAGCAGTCCCCCCCCCCCCCCCCCCCGTACCCATCTGGAGTCATCATGCAGTAGCTTCAAGAAAGCTGGAGTGAGACTGTCGTATCGTGTAGAGAGCTTGCACGCCTGGGAAACATCCATGAAGACGTCGGCACACGCCTTCCTGACGCCCCATACTTCATCCTTACATAGCTCCAAGAACAATGGCAGCTGGACAAATACAAAGGAAGAGAGAGATGGTAGAAATGCAGTGTTACAACGTGTAACTTAACACACATTATCACAATGAAATTATACCACAAATATCAAAGTCTCTCTTACCGACTTCAGACAGCGGGAGAGAAATATTCCATATCTTATATAATATTATTTAAAGGCTGGGATTTCCCATTAAAAAAAAATTGTGCTAAAAAGATAGATCTCTCTTAGTGCTTCAAAATGACATAAAAATATTGAGGATAGGGTAAGTATAGGGTCAGTGGTATGCAAAAAAGGTTGGAAAACTTGAGAAGTAGGCCGTGTTCTTGCAAGGAAAGGATATGTCCCTACTACAACTTCAATTGTTCTCAAAATTCTTGTCAGTGTATTTCAGACTTCAAAGCTTGATTTAAATGGATTAGATCTTATCATTTTAAGCCCTGTCTGTACTTATAATTGGAATCTATTCACCATGAGCAGTGACTATACTTATAGCTCAAGAGTGCCTCTAGCTATAAATAAAGTAAGATGCTCAAATTGTAAAGCAAAGACAGAGCTACAAAATGATATATAATAAAGTAGCTTATGCTACTTTGTGGATCCATCACTGTAGTTATTTCACAGTAACCATTCCATGGTAATATTCTACTATGGTGAAATAGTAATCTTCATAGTTCCTCCATTACTCTTCTTGGTATTAAGTCACTGAAACACTTTTTTTCTTTCTTTTCTATTCACCATTTTAAAAACGGATGTTTGTTGTCAACCCTTTACCATGAACACATGGAGAGATGGATGAAGAAATACAAGCGTGAAAATAATGCTCAGGTATTCCAAACCTGAGTCAATAGAGAGACGAGGTAATGGACTGCATCCATGTAGAGCACTAGTCACATGACTTAAATAACACTTCAATTCAACTGCACCAATCACTTACTGATTTTATATATCAATAATTAGGGCAGCCGATATAAATAGATAAAGGGTCATCAAACTTATGGTCTACATTGAACCGGTCAATCAAATATTATTTGTCTCAAAAGAAAAGTTGTTTATCGATTGAAACAATTGGTAAATATGGAATCCTGTGATAATAAAACTATAATGAGTGAATCACACTGCCTGAGGTGGAATGGGAGAAAACTATGATAGATAAATAAATGAACAGATAGATAGATATCTAAATAGATGTTTGGGATTAAACTTTGCAAGCTTTTCCTCTCAAACATGCAGCTCTTCACACTGCTTTCTACCACGCCATATCATTAAACTGTTCAAGTCACTAGTCAGATTTACAGTATTTGATTCATTTTGGGTGAGGGGAAGAAACTTATCGAAGTCACCACATCCACAGATAAATAGGAAGTGAGTTTACGCTGAAATAGTGAGCTTGGAAATATAAATTTCTCCGGCTGCCATTTTTAAACAAAACACTGGTTGTTCCAGTGTTGGGAAGAATGCGACAACATGTTGCCCTGAAACATGGCTCACATGTATTTCAATGGAGTGCTGCTTGTGGGCTTATAGTTGGACACAACCCAAAACTGTTCAACATTCATAAAGCGTTTTTTACATAATTTATCAGATACGACAATGGGATTGAACTACCAACACATGAATAGTATCACACATGACACATACTCCCCAACT
>OZ017780.1:6389459-6475719 GCA_963969325.1 Lycopodina hypogea | reverse complement strand
TAGACTTCTTGGCTAAGCTTCTGCCACATTATGTGAAAAGTTTGTCTCTCTTAATTCCTTGGAAGATTCTTACAATTTGGAGCTTGGTCAACATTCATCTTCTTGGAGGACCCATTGGTGGTAGAGAGGACAAAAGCTTCTCGCCCCTCCCCCCCCCTCCTTTTTTCCCTGTACAAAATGCTGATGGTAACCACCACCATCCCCCCCCTGCCAGTGGTACACACACCAATTAATATTAGAATGTTAGAAAACATGCCCAATACTGAATTTTCTGCTGGTCACTCTGTGCAATCCCTGGGCAATCCCTGGGGATACTGCTGCAGACCTGGCTTAGCTCTTGCCCAATTGTTGATTGCAGTTGTTGCCCCAGACTTCCTTCCCTCTCTCTCTCTCTCTCTCTCTCTCTCTCCCTTGCCTGTAGTTATGGTTTAAGTTGTGTATTGCTGAACTCAATCCCAGTGTCCAGCCTCAATCTTCACCACATGCTAAAGCTTGTTCTCAGCCTTGGCTATGTAGATGAAGCAGATGCAGCTGGTGTGCTGGAGTCTTAGTGGGGAAGGATGGGGGTTGGCCATTGCCTTGGCTTTGCAAGCAGCTGCCATGGGCAAATCCCAGACTAAGTCAGTAACCATGACTGTATTATGCTCTGTCAATTGATATTGACATTCATTGGCCTGTGGGTTGACATGCATTTTACTGTGGGTTGACATTCATTGTACTGTGGGTTGACATTCATTGGACTGTGGGTTGACAAATAAAGTGTTGTTATTATAGTTCTGGACTAACCCTCTCTGGTTGTCTAGGAGGTGGAGTTTGTTTCCACTTGTCCAGTGGAGTTGTTGGTCTTGCTCAGTAGTTGATCTTGCTCAATTGTTGTGGCTTGGCTGAGGTGCTAATTGTCCTTCAGTAGAGCATTGATGGGTGTGTTCTGATGGTCTGGCCATGGCCAGTAGTGGCTGGTACCACTGGTTGTCAAGGAGATAAACTGCTACTTCTGTTATCTATGTGGACTTCAATTTGGAGAGTTTGGATATTTTCAATATTTGGTAATTGGGAAGCCTGTCAAGTGGTGATTATTTTTTTTGTGCAGCTACTGTGAAAACCTAATGACCTCTTCTTGTTTAGCAGATGTGAAGGCCAAAGGAATGTCCAGCGTGTGTGTTCCTCCGTTATAGTGCACTGAGTGAGGCAGGGATTGTGTTGTCTGCTGTGAGCTGCTCAGTTTGTTTTCAGCTTGTGTGCAGTTTGTGCAGTCCTGTGTGTTTTTCCTTCTTATTAATAATTCCAGGAGCCCCTGTAAACTGAGACAATATCACATATTAAGAGTTATTAAAATCATATAATCTTCCAAACTTCTTTTGTCCCTTCCCCCTAAATAGTAATAAATAATTATAAATAAAATTAAAAGATAAATTAATAAACAAAAAAAAAAAAAAAAAAAAAAATTAAGTGTATTAAAGATGTGGGTGGCATTTTGTAGCATCCCATTGTTTTATTTTAAATATTTATAAAAAAATATAGGGCATTTTGAGAGTGTGCGGTACACATTACAGTGTTTAACTGCCTCCTTGGCCCCTAAAACTCCCACATGGCGTGGGTGTATGTGTACCTGTAGGGTTAAGTTAGGGGGCAAAGGTTGGGTATGGTCATGCTCCCAGGATCATGATGTCATTGTTGATTGTTTTATTGTTTATTTAAGCATGAGTATATTCTTCTTGTCCCATTTCAGGAAAACATCAAATACCTTCAGGCCGAGTTGAAGGAATCTTCACAAGTGCTCTCTGACATTCTGGGGAATGTTCCCACCTCTTCCACTGTGGCTCTTACTCCCCAGCCAGACGAAGATGATGAACTCCCTGTCCTTCCCTCCTCCAACAAATCCATGGCTAACGCACCACCTGTACGCACAGTCAGCAGTTCTCTCGTCCACAACTCTGTGAGGCATCCAGCCACTTCCTCGGTGTCTTCTCCTGTGACAATCCTGCCGCCGACTGCTGCTGCCGCCACTCAGAGGAACTCCCACTTCCACCTGGCGGTGTCTACCACTCCTGTTTCAAGCAACTCGCATGGAATGGGGATCCTTGTCCAGGCACAGTCACAACCCACCACCATTACTACTACTACTGCTGCTGCCGCCAGTGTGGATGATGGGTTTGATTCCGGAACCAGACAACATGGGAACGGACTTGCCTCAAGTCATTCGAGTCGCAAGAGGAGGCGGATTTCTACGGAGAGAACTACACCGACGTGAGTGGGTTGTGGGGTTGGCAGAGGTGGGGGGAGGAGTGGGAGGAGAGATCATAGAAAGAGGGAGGAGGATTGAGGTGGGAATGTCTAATTCCTAACACTACAATGAATGTGCGAGAAGCAAGTGGAGATGTTAGAATGGTTTGAGAGATTGGAGAGAGAGATAGTGAGGGAGGGTTGGGGCAAGAGCAACTAGTTTTAACCATCGATTTAATGTACAGACTAAATTTTTCATCATTCAGGTGGACTGGTATCATTTGTAGTAAATATCTATCCATTCATTGGTGCTGATCAAATCCATTATGTTCTGAACTCAAAGATTGAAGTTAGGTAGCCATTGAGTATGCAGTTAAAAGTAGCTAAGTTTTTTTTAAATTTTTTATTTGCCATTAATCGGAGAGTGAATTTGCCTTGATTTACTCTGGGGGGAGGGAGGGAGGGGGAGAGAGAAATTAGGCATGTGAAACAGTAGATTTGTCTGTCGTGGTGTAGGTATATTTCACTTTGTTATAATATGTATATATCACTTGTCATGCTACAAATGCACTGACAGGACACTATGGACTTGTAGTGTTAATTTGCTGTGTTCATTGACAAATATGACTTGATATCTTGTAGTCACATGAATGTCTGATAATATATCGTGTTAGTAGGCATGCTAATCAAGCACAGTTCTAACAGGATTGCGGTACTACCCTTGTACCCCATTGGGGGCTTGTGGATGTCAAACAGGTTATTAAACCAGATTGTGGCAGTTTGTATTCTCACTGATAGAGCCTCTTATGAAGGGGTGCTGGATAAGTGTTTTAATGAATTTTGTGTAGGAGACTCATGTATGCACGTGTTCCAAGTGGCTCAAGCATAGACCCAGCTCTTTAAGGTGTCTCTGGGAATAATGCAACTTAGTGTTTCAATGAGTCTTGTCCAATTGGAAATAGCTGGAATTGTTTGTTGCCAGGGAATGTAGAGCGTGTTTGAAGCTGTGGGTCTGTGTGCTATGTTCTACAGTTGTTGCACATGAAATGAGATTCTTGTAGCAATAATTGGCTCGAGAAAATGTCTTAAAACTTTTAATTTAGCTTTTTTTAATTAGTGTCAGCCTTTGAAGTTCTCTCTGTGTTGTGGTTAATGAAGTGATTTGATACGCCTGTCACTCATTACATTAGCCTAATCCCCCCCCCCACTACCACACCAATATATGCGGACATGATCACACACATGATGCGCGCGCGTTCGCACACACACACACACACACACACACACACACACACACACACACACACACACACACACACACACACACACACACACACACACACACACACACACACACACACACCCTAATCCCCAGCTTCAATCCAACCTGAGCTCAGCCTCAATACTGCCCAAGCCCAATGCCAATGCTGTGTGTGGGTATTGTCAAGTTAGCAAACAAACCTTTCCTGTGCTTGGGTGATCCTGGGTTGTGGCATTTATGTGGACATCACAGATGATACTCAGATATGTCTAGAAACTTTGTCATCCTCGGACATGCTGGTATAGTGTCGTGGAGACCGGGATTAAATTATCACTATTCTGGGCATGTGTGGCCATCAGGTCATCATGGAGATGGCCATTAGGTCGTCGTGGAGGTGGCCATCAGGTCGTCATGACGATAACTGCTATTATTTAACCCAACTGGTTATGAGGCAGACATTGCAACATTGAAGGCAAGTGAATACTGCTGTACCAATGGCCAAAGGCTCTTGTGAAGTAGAGAAATTTACAATTCAAATAAAAAAAGAAAAGAAGTAGGAATGGTAAAAACTTAACACCCCTCCCCCCCCCCCCCCACCCCACCCAAATGGGTTCTTTGATTTCAATTGTGCACTTTGACTTCTCTCTCCTTTTTGAACTGTCCTACTGGTAAGCTAGAAGTTAGAAGAAAATAGTTCATTGATACTGTGCCATGATTTTTACTTGTTCAGCATGAGAAAGCTTGATATATTTTGTGAGGCAATTTTGGGTGACTCCATTTATTTGTGTATGCATACCGTGTATACATGGGTACAGTTGTTTGCGGCAACACGCAATGTTTCATTCAACACTTAAGTGAGGGTGGGGGGGGGGGGGGGGGGGGGGGGGAAGCTATTCCCCCCCATTTATGGTCTGGGTTTATGCAGGGCAGTTCTCCTTTTCTTCCATTTTTTAAATAAAAAAATAAATAAATAAATAAAAAATAATAATTATTATTATTATTTTTTAGAGAATAGCATTGTGCAGGTCATGCCTTCAGTATTGTCTGGTGCAGGAGGGAGACAGTTGTGAGTCTGGGATCAGACACAGGCAAATTACTTAGTGAGGGCTCCTGTCAAACACTTCAACAGGTCCTTGTCGCCAGAGGCCCTCACTGTGGTTTGGTGCAGGGAGGAAGGAAGGGAGGTATTGGTGGGTGGCTGGGGCGGGGGCAACAGGCAACTTGGTGGGGAAACATCACATTGAATCTCTGTGTCTAAAGAAGTGTTTTATTTTCACTTCAGTAATCCTAACTCCATTATTTCATGATCCTCATGAGATATGTGTCAACCCTTGTTTTTTCAGTTAATTTTTTATTCTCCTGCTCAATCTATCTTTCCATCCATCCATCCATCCATCCATCCATCCATCCATCCATCCATCCATCCATCCATCCATCCATCCATCCATCCATCCATCCATCCATCCATCCATCCATCCATCCATTCCATCCATCCATCCATTCCATCCATCCATCCATCCATCCATCCATCCATCCATCCATCCATCCATTCCATCCATCCATCCATCCATTCCATCCATCCATCCATCCATCCATCCATCCATCCATCCATCCATCCATCCATCCATCCATCCATCCATCCATCCATCCATTCCATCCATCCATCCATTCCATCCAGCTGGGCAGCTGTTTAGTTGGAGTGGAACCTTGTGACGATGTCACCTGACATGCCAACATGCAGGGGGCTGCAGGTCTGTAATCATTCTGTACAAATGTCCCAGGACAAGTGATCCTACACTGTTCAAAGCAGTAGGTGGAAGTGTGGGAAGACACTATCAGCCACCACCAGCCATATTGTCACATGGAGCTCTGATGGACAGCTGCTGATTATCATCTTATTATTTGTTTATTTTCTTTTCTCATATTTGGGGAGGTGGGAATGGTTAATGTGGTCTATATTAAGGAAACCAATACCTGATTATGGAAGAGAGAGAGAGAGAGAGAGAGAGAGAGTAGGTATTACATGATGGGGAATGTGATTAGTTTACCTGTTGACCAATTATAATTTGATTGTTATCTATAAACAATTGTGCTAGAGTTTGTGGGTTAAGTGAGGGGTGGGCCATTAAAATATGTCACCTGATTAGGTGTCATGCCAGACTTGGTCTCATGCATGTGTACACTGTGTTTAATTGATTGTGCCTGTCAGTGTGTGGACTATACTATTTATTCCCCATTGTTTGTTGTTGTGATCTAGTGCTGATGGCAGCCAACCTTCCAACTCCGACAAGGTAATTGGATAGAGGTAGTTTCTGTCTCTTGTCGATTCATCGATTCCCTCATGATGTTAAACACATTATACTGTGTGTTTGTGCGTATCTGTGTATGTGTGTGTATCTGTGCATGTGTATATATCTTTGTGTGTTTGTGTTATCTTTTGTTTTATCACACGCACATCAAAAATCACATTCTGTTTTTGGAATTCCTCCACCATTAATCACAATTGAAGTGTTGTACACAAATCCACTCACACGTGCGCGCGCGCGCGCGCACACACACACACACACACACACACACACACACACACACACACACCACACACACACACACACACACACACACACACACACACACACACACACACACACACACACACACACACACATGCACACTGACTTGGTCAGCTACCAACTATTCCAATCAGCGCTTATTGTAACTCCAAATATGGTCTTCATAGCATGTGTGTTTTACTGGTGCAATCTAACTCCTTGACATTACAATATTAAAATCTCAGGCATTCTGGTCCCAGACACACTCCTATTAGGTGTAGTTAGAAGCCACAGGAATGTGGGGACACTTCATTCCATCTGCTGGTGCTGCTCTAAACTGTTGTGGACGGCACCTGTAGCCAAGCCTTCCTGCTCCCTCAGTGGAGGATAGCAAGTGAACCAACCCACACCCTATTACACATGCACACAGAGGGAGAGATGGTCAGATAACTTAATTTGTGATCCCAAATGATCCAGTATACTAAAACTGTTGGAAAGTGTAAGTCTATACACAAACAAATAATTTGTTTCTCGGCTAACAGTGTCATCTTCCATTTTGCCTTCTGTTCTCCTCTCCCCAGACGCATGTATGGACTAAAAGGAGGCCAGACATGAACGACAATGTAGTAATTGTGTCCAACCCGAGGCAACAGCCCCCTACTTACCCCCCTCCTCCCTCCACCACTCGCATCATCCCGGGGGCCCGGCCCTCGTCTGGGGACCCAAAGACGGCCCACCCTACCTTCCCACAGCAGCAGCAGCAGCACCCCAGACTACGTGGCACAGTGTTGTCTGAGGATTGGGGTCACGTGGATATGGTGAGTGAAGATGACCAGTCATGGGCTCACCAAACAGATGCCAATCATGCAGCCAATTCTGAAGAAAACATCAGTTGGAGGTTAATCTTGAACTCTTGCAGTTCCTGATTAATATGTCTTGGCTAGATCACTTTAAGTAATAGATGAGACTACACCAATCAAAACAATAATATTTTCTCAACGTTTAGAATATAAAATTCAGTAGAGAAAGTGCCAAAATCTATGATTATTTCATGTAAATATCCCAGGCACACCAGTTTCTTGAAAGTGGCGTTGTTAGTGTGTATTGGCTCCTGATGAGCATATGTTGGCACTGCATGTACATTTACATGCACAACATTTGTTTGTTTACTTTTAATCTTGCTTTTCTCTGTTCCTATTGTTACATTTGATTACAAACTGCATTAAAAAAATTTTTTTTTTCCCACTTCCTAAATAGTGTGGGTTAATATTTCATTACAGCTGGCACTTTGAGTGATAGTGATAGTGGTTGTGGTTTGGTTGGTCTGGCTGCAAACTGAACAGTAATTATCACACCATTCATCTTACCACAGTGTCTTCCAGCTGACTGGGACCAGCTGGATGGGCCAGCCGCTGCAATTAGGTCAACCACCACATGGCCACACTTGCCCCAACCGTAGGAATAAAAAGGAGGTGGGGGGGGAGTCACCTTTTGAGGATGGGTGGTGAAGGTCTTCCCTAAGATGAGGAATTTGTGTTAGGTTATCTCAGTTTCCTTCCACTGTTACTGCTTGTTCTTCTTTTCCACAAACTTATTTGAATATTCCATAATATGTCTTTTCTCTTCTGTTCTATTTTTTTTCCTCTCCATTTCAATCTCATTCTGTATTCCAATCTTTCACTGTCTGTCTGCTCAGTTGTGCCACCTCAGAATAGGGAGGGAGTAGTTGACATGAGAGTGGTCCTTGTGGGGGAGGGAGCACCAATGATGCCATTTTTGGTTGTTTTTTGGTTGTTTTGCAGATGTTGACCAGCATCCAGGGAATGGTGGAGAGGACAAGGCAGGCCATGGGCTCTCTCAAGGAGAGAGTGTACACTGCCCACGTAGAGATGGAGAAGAAAGAGGTGAGGCTTGTTGCTATGGAAACTTAACTCCCTGCATGTATGAGAGCAATGGCCCAGGTGGTGTGTTGGCTGGCTAGTTGAGATAAAGAAGAGGGGGGGGGGGGTTGGGGGGGTTCCTGTTTCTTCCCCTTTTTAGTGCCAGAGTTATGTTATGTGTTCCTTATTCCAGGCCCTGGTTTGTGGTATGTTGTTGCTGTGAAAGTTGCCATGATGACTAATGAACATGTCTGACCAGCTGCATGTTGTGTAGTGTGTGGTTTGCTTACTGGCACACACAGCAGAGGAATATAGTTGAACAAACAACTCCTGGGTCTGTGAGAACTCTGTTTAACCCTTTACCTGCTTCTTTTAAACTTTCTTTTCTTCCCCTGCCCCATATTGAATCACAAACCAGTTTCCTCTTAATTATGATTGTAATATGATTAGTAATTGATTCACAAACCTATCTGAAGTAACCCTTTCTGAAGCAGCACTATAATTATCCATGGGGTGGAAGCTCAACCTTACTCACTCACACCTATCTACCCAAGCAAGGTCAATGGGGTGTGAGCTACTCACCTGATCAAAATCCTGTTTGATTGGCATTCTCATGACACAAACATGAAGAAACCCCCCCCCCCTACTTTAGTTGGTACTTAATCCATCTCATGCGTGGGTGGATGTCATGAGTTACTGGGCATTTGGTGTGTCATGAGTTTATTTACTAAATGTCAGGAATCTAATCCACAATGTTCTAATCCTATGACACAAACTGAAGCTGAAAGAGAATGGGGGTGGGGAGGGGTTGATTGGGAATAATTGCTTGTGCTTCATGCCTTGTGTTTGTCTGAATGCTCATCAGGTGGACCAAGACATGGTCACACAGCAGCGAGTGTCTGAGTCACTGGAGAAGATGAGGCGACAGTTTTCAGACGAGAGGCAGCGGTTGGTGGTGGAGGCCAACAAGCAAATGAGAGAGTCTGTGTCCTCCGCTCGCCTTGAGGTGGAGTCCAAGATGAAGCAAGCACAGGCCACGGCCCTCCAGGATGCTCTGCGGGAGGCTAATGTACAGACCACCTCAAAGGAGGTATGGATAGCAATACCTTCTGTGTTGTCAGGGGAGGTTGAAGCCTAGTGAATTTAGTTAGAGTGCATGCAACCATCTAGATCAACATCACACTGGATTGAGGCAGGTTGAAGTACCCACTGGATCAACAGCATGCAGGGTTGAGGCAGGTTGAAGTAGGTTAACAGTTGCTATGGGGACACACATTGGACCAACATCACACTGGGTTGAGGCAGGTTGAAGTAGGTTGACAATAGCTCTATGGGGACACACACTGGACCAACACCACACTGGGTTGAGGCAGGTTGAAGTAGGTTGACAATAGCTCTATGGGGACACACACTGGACCAACACCACACTGGGTTGAGGCAGGTTGAAGTAGGTTGACAATAGCTCTATGGGGACACACACTGGACCAACATCACACTGGGTTGAGGCAGGTTGAAGTAGGTTAACAGTTGCTCTATAGGGACACACACTGGACCAACATCACTCTGGGTTGAGGCAGGTTGAAGTATGTGGACATTAGCTGTGTGGGGACACACACTGGACCAACATCACACTGGGTTAAGGCAGGTTAACTAACACGGGAATTTGAAATCAATTGTAAAGCTTTCATGTTAATTAAAATGGCAGAAGGACTGAGTATGCAACCACATCAAAAGTATTTCCTACAAATTTTGTTTTCTTCACTTCAAAGAAAAGAAAGAGAGAGTAATTTGGACATTAATCCAGTCCAAGAAACAAGCAAAACAAACCAAATAATAAGACACATGAGAGAACCATTGCCACACCCAAACAACCAACTGTTTCCTAGTGGGTCAATCATTCTTCTCCATAGTTTTCTCTGATGCAATAATTATAGATGAGGGGGCGTGACACTTTGACATGAATATGTGTGAGCATGCCCTTGTTGGTTGATGATACCATCAAATGTTAATTCACATGCACATACGTGGTTGTCCTCACAGAGCTGCTGGAACTGTGGGCGCAGAGCCACTGAGACGTGCAGTGGTTGCCACAAGGCTCGTTACTGTGGAGCCTTCTGCCAGCACAAGGACTGGGCTAATCACATGCATATCTGTGCCTCTGGCGTTCAAGGTAATTAGAATTTGTTTCACATTAGCTTATTAAATATTACAATGTTTTCCATGTTTTTAAAAATCTTGTTTACAATATAAAAAAAACAAACTGTTAGGTACATCAGTGAGCGATGATTCCGTCTTTTCCAGTAGTCACGAGCCTGCTCACCAGCACCACCAGACAGGACCCATTGCCATGCCAACGGCCGACATGACCATGGCTCACGTCGGCAGGGCCATGCCTGTGGGTGCCCCCCAGCAGCACCACCAGAGGACGGTGGCAATGAACATGATTGCTAGACAGCAAGAGATAAGCCATCGCCGCATGTCCGGACCACTGCTGTCTCCAAATCACGGGGAGATCATCATAAAGTCCGAGAAAGCATAAAAGTAGTTAAAATGTATTCCTCCCCCTTTTTTGGTTCATTTGTTCCCCTCATGCTTGAGACTGGCATGTTATAGTTCTATGTTACCTACATACAAACATGATTGCTGTATTTAACCATTAAATATAATTGTAACGCTTATCTTTACCAAATATGTTCTTTAGTGATCCTCTCTTAGCAATGTCTTATTACAATGTAAAATAACAGCTGCAATGACTCATTGGTTGTGCATTTCATGGTTTTACCCTTTCCATTATCTCATTTGTAAGTTGGTAAAGGATCAATAATTACATGTGATTCTTCATATTCCATCATTCATACTTTAATGAACGTAAGCGATTATAATTAACAGCATGATTTCCAAGTAGCACTAAGTACTTGGTTGATTATATGGAAAATTTTAAATTGACTAAGATAGAGATAGAGTCCTGAATAAGATATGTTGTTTGCATAAGAAATATCCAATACGCAATTCAATTTGGTCAACAAGTAACAAAATTTGGTCAACAAGTAACAGTTTGATCAACATGGTTCTTGAGATGGCTTTAGTGAGAAGGGAAATCCTTTAGCACTGAGCAAGCACTTGTCATCACCAAATACAGAGGGTCCACTGCCCACCTAGATAGATAGACAACAGGATTTGAACTATATAAATAATAGCAACATGATGATGTTAAAGGCAGCACCTTTGTGTGGATGATGTACTGGAGGCTTGTATCTCCTGCTGTGGTCCTTTCTTTGGACTAGAATGCGACAATCGACAGGAAATGTTAATGTAATTATGGTCAAGCTATCTGGGACTTACCTGGCTTGGTTTGTAAGAACAAGACAGGCCTCTGATATAACCACTAATACAAAAAAAAAACAAACACAAAAACAACGAGGAATGTAATGAAACTTATATTTACTATGCTCGGGATGAGGGGAAGGGGTTAATGTAGGACTGTGGGTGGAGCCTGTGGGTGGAACCTTGTGTTGTGCTGTTCAGTTGGCACATTCAATGTAAAAAAATTAACAATGGTGGATGATTTTAACTACAAAAACGAAACCTGTTTCATCTCAAGAAAATATTCCAATTATCTAGAAAAACTTAATACCCTGGGAAAAATAGCATTCACCAACATGCATTGTGTGTTGACACGCATGAGAAGTGTAGAAGTTTCTCAAATAGTATTGGACCCCAAATGTGAGTATGTCAGGTCATTGCAAACTCTGTTTCTGAAGTTCTTGTATCATGAATGTCATGAAATAAAAATAAATCTATGTGGTACTCAGTCATCACATTTGGCACCTGATCTCCCAGTGATAAAAAAATACACTTAAAAAAAGAAAGAAGTAATGATCATAGTCATGAACCACTTAGGGAGTTCCCTTTTATCAACTGGTTAATTTACGCTTGGAGAGTGCTTAATTGACCAGACAACCAAGTCTGCTAGGGTAGACCATACACAAACAATTATTTTTCAGGAATGTACAGGTGTACGCATCACACTATTAGATTAAATAAAAGCTACCTAATTGACAAAGTTGAATCTAAATATATAAAATGGTCAAATTCATGATTAATTTCACATCTGGTGGGATTTGAACAGAACTCTGTCCCACTCTCCTGTCTGATACAAGGAGAAGCTTCTGGAGGCTGTTGTACTGCACTGGTGGGCTGATGGTGCAATGAAGTCCGCGAGGAGGAGCCAACATTGCTGCTTACTTTAGAAGCTACAAATGCTGCACCCATTATATCACACATCCTGGCTACACTACTGGGCTGTACTTCTTGTAATACAAACTGCAATCTACCTCTGCTGTACAGGCGCCTTATCACACTCCCTCAACTAACTCTATATATAGCTCCCTTTCCTGTGAGTTAGCTGATTTTTTGCATCTCCACAGAGCGAACTGAACCAACCACAACCACTACAATATCAGGTGTTGCCATGGAATTGAAAATTTTCATTAGCCAGTTCATGTTGTATTACATACATTTTAGGCAAAAGCAATTTTGTTTCAGAAAATAACATTAATACGAGATTACAAACAAGTAAAACTATTTTGAATAGAAAAAATAAAGATTACGAAAAAGAAAAAGAAAAATTTTTTTCTTCCAAAAAACTTTATGATGATAAAAATCGCAAGTCTCTGTAACTGCGAAGAATAGATGGGGGTACCGACTGACTAATGAGAAGTTCTTTTGGTTGCAGGCACTAATAGAGAGACAGCCTGAATGGATTTAATTTTTAATTTTTTTCTTTTATTATTATTTGAAGAGAAGCCAACTCCACCAATGTTGCATCAGAGGTTACCACTGCCTCAATCATTGCCACCACCAGTAATCCAGACACATCTCTTCCCTGGGATGCAGGTGGTGTGGATGCCATTACCAATGATGTCACATCCTATCAAACCAACCCAAACATCAATTATCAGCAGTGGATCTGATGCAGAGACCTCTATTGGTGGCAACATTCATTGCAAACAGTTCAATTCACTCACTCCTTGCTTATCCCATGGGCTGGGAAGTGTTGACACACCAGATCTAGCAGTTGTGGCATATCTGCTGACAGAGCATAAAGGACTGCATTGGGACCAGCATCAAAGGAGTATGCCACCTGCAAAGGAATGAAAACAAACTTTAAATTAAAAAATAACAACCAAAGTCAACCACAAATAAGTCAGAAATTTCCCAGAAGGTTCACTGAACTGTACTACTTGCCCTAGAATATGAAGAGGCTGTGTGTACCTTTATTTGGCCCTGGACTTCATTGTACTGGGAAACAATTCGGATGATCTTTTTGGAGATGTCATTGAGGTAGAGAATTGGTGGGTAAGTGTCTAAACAGACAGCATGAAGCTGGTTGCTCTCCTGGCATGGAAGAAAACATACATCACGTAAGTCAATAACTAGTAATATCATGCCTTGCACACAGATTGAGTGTAGCACATTAATCAGTTAATCACACAGAGAGGCAACTTTGGATATTCATTTTCACTAGCAGAAAACCTTGCCCTATGGGTGGTTTTTAACAAACCTGTTTAGTGTGCTTATGTAACATGTAGGAATAATTGACATTAAACTCATTAATCAAACATACATGATAAAATAATAAACTTGCCAAATTTCAGTGATAATTTAAGTGTTTAATGTCACCAAACTAGACCAATTGAAAAATCACACCCTTAGCCGATGAATAAAACTTTTGCCAGGACGTGCAGTGAGATATTGTAATTAAACCCTAAAGTTTCGTGAAGATTATTCCAGCGGTTTGGGAGGAGTTAGAGTCCGCACATACAGACAAGACAAACAAATTGTGAATTATATAGTAAGATACCATGCTAAATAGCCCCAAGGAGAATCTCATTTTTGAAATGGGACAAAATATGTTCACAATTTTCAACTTCTTTGAATAAAGGATAAGTATAATGTAACATTCAAAATGGAGGATAAGCCCCTCCCCCTACCAGCTATCCTACAACCACACACACACAACCACACACACACATTTATTTGGTGGAACTGGAAATACTAAGGGGAGGTGAAGATTATATCAACTCCTTACTTGCATGGTAATCCGACCAAAGGTTTCAAAGTCTTTATCAGCTATAGCCTTTTCCATCTCCTCCATTCTGCGAGGGACAATGACCTCTGTCCGCTCCTTCATGAGGGAGCTGGTCCTCACTGTGGTCTGCATGCCTGTCGTACTGCTCACGCTCTTCTTATCCGCACTCACCACCAGCACCAACACTTCCATCTCCGGCCAGTGAGACGCAGGAGCAAGCTGGAGAGAAACAAAGGGGGAATCATGAATGTGTTTAGCTCCTTTGAAATTGCAAAGTTATGGAACTTAATTTGTAAACAACAAAGTAATTGAGCAGCCTAAATTGAAAAATAATTCATCTCTTAATAATTGAATGTTCATGCCTTGATTAAAGACTTGATTGGGTAATGAATAACCATTCTGGCTTCTGTACTTCTTGAAGGAACACAAAATTCTTATTTTTCAATTAATTTATTAATATATTTTTTTAATCACTAGTTTATAGCCCTATAGTCACAACGTGTGGGGGTGGTTGTTACACCCCAATGCAAGGCACCACTGAAATCCCCCTCCCCCTCCCCCTCCCCCTCCCCCTCCCAAGTGGGTAAAAATGGAATGTTATTGGTCTCGAATGTGGAATCCTGTGGGCCTGCCCAAGTGGCATCCTGATATATGTTGGGGGTGCAGAAGATGTAAAGGTTTGTGTAGGTGGAACCAGGTATAGTTAGAGCAGTGTTGATGAAGCTGGCAAGTCCTGACCATAGACTAACTTCAGATGATAAGTGGATAAATTAAAAATGGATAATTGATGTTGAGGATAAAGTGTTTCTTTGTCTACTCAAAGATCTAAAATGGACTGTTATAGGGTCATTGTAGACTGAACCACGATGATCATCAAGAGAGATGTAGACAAATGTTGTAGCTAGATTGTGTGGCAGGGAGGAACATATTTTGTCCTGAAGATGATGGAAAAATTAAGCTTCCATCGCCTCAAGCAGGGGGTAGCAGTGTCTCAGTCAGGTGCAGCGTGATTCCCTGGAGGTTGGCAATGGAGTCTGGAGCAGGGAGATCAAGTACAGCGCTGGTCTTTCAAGTGGGAGTGAGATTCCGGAGGCATTGACAGGGTGGATGAGGTTCGTCAGCTCTGACACTTTGAAGATATTCTTAGCCTGGATGACCACCGGAATGTCGCTAAGATAGATGAAGATGATAGTGATCCTGTGAGGGATGCCACCCATTAACATCTGGAAGGCTTTTGGATGGTTACGATGATTGTCATCTTGGGGACATCACTGGGTGTGATTGGGATCAGGTGATACACTTAGACGTGGTCTACCTTTGGAAACAAAAAAAAAGTCATACCAGCGAGATTGTTGTCGAAATTTTGCATGTGAAGGAATGGGTAGTGGTGTGCTTGTTTGTGTCCGTGGTTTAAAGTGGGGAATGAGGAGGCAAGAGAGTTGATCCATAAAACAGCCATAGGGGCATTGGCCTAGTGCATGAATTCCAGATACTGGCGGTTGCTGGTGGCAATGTCAGTAGGGATCACTGTGAGGTTGGCCATGTCAATGACATGGCATCAGGCCATATCGATGGTCATGTCACTGGTGATAAGAACTTTGCTCCAAATATTTTGCTCAGTGATATCAGCGACATTGGAACTCCAGGAAGGAACACGAAGGTGAAGCCATTGCTCCATGAGAAGAAGTGTTCCCTTTGCCCCACATTTTGCAAGACAAAGGAGCCATTACTGGACACAATGTGGTTGCTAGGAAAGAGGGATTCCTTGTCGGAACAGGGTGTCATGCAGGATACTTTGGTGGGAAGGGGGGGGGGGGGGGGGGAGATATTGTCATGACCACGCCAACATTAAAGCGTGCCCTCTATATGATTATTGTTGGTTCAATGCTGCTACCAAAAATGAATTTAAGACTTTTGTGGTTTTGTGGTTTGCAATGAGTTTCTCACTAACCACACACAGCACCATCACGTTCAAGCTTCTCAATATTTTGCTTGCTTGTCCAGTTGGAACTGCACCAGTAGAGAGGTCCTTCAGTCAAATGAAGTTAACTTAGGCTCCCCTGAGAAACAGGATCGGTGACATTAACCTGACCTCAACTAGAATTGCAATTGAAGGACCTGAACTTGACACTTTTAAATAATTAAAATCAGCTAACTATTATCATTATTCACTCATAAAGCTACACAATGACATTTTCTTGAAAATCTTGAAAATTCTGCAAGGGGGTGGGGGGGGTTCCCAGGGCCACACTACATCTGTATAGCACCATGAATGAGGTGGGGAGAATAGAGAACTCAGGGCCACATTCGATGAGGCAAATGTGGTGTGAACATCAGTCCCAACACTGTCACTGAGTCAACCTTTAGCAGCTGGCCTGGTCATTTCCCTGAAGCCATAGTGGGAGGAATCAGATGGCTTATAATTGCATTTTACAGCTACTCTATCTAGAACCACTCAATCGGGCAAACGTCCACAACGAGGGGCAGTTTGAGGGCCATACCTTGACCAGGTGAGAGGTGAAGCCCCTGGAGGGCATGGTCGATGGCTAGGGTATCCTGACAGTGACAAGCATACTAGTGCATCAGGGGTACCACTTAATGTCATTGAGGCTTCAAAGTTCAAAAATTACATTTCTTTCAAACAAACACTAACACAACAAAGTCCTTGAATGAATGTCAATTGGAAGTCTAATTGATCTCTAATTAGTGTGAGTCACGATGAGAAAGGGCAGCTGCTATGCATGCCCACATCCCTGAGTTGCCACAACTGCACACTCCCTGATAGTGAGTCTCATAAGATAATATGAAATGACTCTACCAAGCAGTAATTAAATAAATCAAACAACAACCCAATCAATAAGTGAATCAAGGGAATGTTTACAAACATCTCAGGTGAGGAAATCAACATATCTCAAGTGGATCAAGTGGAACTTGAAGAAAATCTACATAATAATTGGTGACCGTTTTTTTTTTTTTTGTTTTGTTTTGGTTTTTTGGTTTTTTTTGAACAAGATTAATTACATGTCATTATCTACACTACTTCTGGTGAGATAACAAACCAATAATAGCAAATCATGCAACAATCAGATGATAGACTATCTGATAGTGGTCACACCTCATCCCAGAGCTCAAAGGTGAGAAGAATCTATTTATAGCAACACACCAAATCACAGGAACAGGACACACTAGCAGAGTATTAATTAGCACAGCAAATCCCACAAAGCATGACTGACTGACTGACTGACTGACTGACTGACTGACTGACTGACTGACTGACTGACTGACTGACTGACTGACTGACTGACTGACTGACTGACTGACTGACTGACTGACTGACTGACTGACTGACTGACTGACTGACTGACTGACTGACTGACTGACTGACTGACTGACTGACTGACTGACTGACTGACTGACTGACTGACCTGTACAGCTGTGCTGTCGCTGCCGTCCCTAGTGGTCCCTTGCTCCCACTTGACAAAGCCTCCATACACACTCCGACAAGCACTGCCAGAGCCTTGGCTGCAGCAAATCACATGGCACAATAATCTACAACTTTAAGAAACGTAAAGCTTTAAAACTGTCCCACTTTGTTTGTTATCGTTCTACACACAGCTAGCATGCAATCCCTGAGTTGCTGCCATTATTCCACTGTGCAGCAAATGTATTCGTCTCATCAAAGCCATGCAATTTCCACAAATTACATGTTGGAGGTCACAAATCTTTATCATACAATCACTCAACACAGAGACACTTTTCTTAGTTCGACACTGCCTATTAGAAGGGTAAAGGGGGAAAAAAAAAAAAAGGATTTCATTTTTGAACAGTTTTGTGGATAGAGTTATGGAAAAAAAAAAGGTGTGGAAGAAGGAAATCTGTTGCCGTGTGAACCAGACTATAAACCACAGGATTGCTGCCTAAACTAAATTTGTCGGAATCTGTTCGCCTTACTGACATGCTGCCACCAGATAGCGTACCGTCCACCACAGATTATCTTCTTATATTTAAGATATATTTTCTGTAGCCATAAAAAGATAATGATCAACTAGAAGGAAGTTAAACTTATACAACTGTGAACCACAAATGGAACAGAGAGTAACGGTAAAGCAGAGAAATGATATGCTATCTATTTGCTCTAGTGCTACACATACATCAACTTAATATTCAATTATCTATATGTTTTGAATGGTTTTGATCTTAATAGCAGATCACTCTCTACCCTCCGAGAGTTTTTTCTTCTTCCTGAAGTGATTCTTGTTTTGATGGCTAAAATATCTGGGCTGACCATCAATTTAGGTCTTGCATTATCTTGAAGGACTTCCCAAGGTAGAGGGAAGTGTTTGACCACATTGAATTGGTGTTGTTGTGCCAGTGTAAATATTGTTTACTGTATATTGAATGTTTGTTGTCTGTTTGTGCAAGAATGAACTCTAAAGACTTACCATAACTCCAGTATATCAGTGATTTTATGTTACACTCTATTACTGATACAAACCATTCAAATCACTGCAAGACTCTGGTGCAAAGGTCACTGCTACAGCGGGAGCTGATGAGATTCATTAGCTGCAGGTACATGTGTCAGTGACAGTGACAGGAGGAGCAGGTGGAGAGATGCACAGGAAGAAATAGAAAACACCAGTCCCACCAAATTCAGTGTATAGTCTACTCCAATCCATTCTCCCAGACAAGTTGACATAAATATATATGACCTCACAGCTACAAGCTGCCTGAGGGCAAGTGAGCAGACGAGACAACACGCAACATCACACACATCTCCAGCACCCACAGCAGCAGTGAGTAGTTGAGGAGCAGCACCAACTATGAGCATCCCAGTTCGATTAGTTTGAAGTTGAATTAGTTAAAAAGTCATTTGGGTCTATTTAATCCAACTGGTTTAGTTAATTTGTCACAGATGCATTTATTATAATATATATTTAAACGGTTTTTTTGAGGTCATTAATTCAAAGATGAATTAAAATTGAATTAAGTGAGCATAAACAATATTTATGGTCACATTTAAAAAGATGATATCAATTTAATATTTAATTCTTTATATGTTTTGAGGTTTAGAACTTGAAAAAGTAGATTATTTCATATCCTCTGAAAAGTTTTTTTTGCTTCCTGAAGGGCTCCTTGTTTTGATGGTTAGAAGATATGGTTGGCCACGATTAAGTCTTGTTGGAACTACTTGTCTTATTAAAGATAAATGATGGTTTCCGAAAGAAAAAAAGAAGAAAATAAATGGACCTATCTAAAAAAAGAGAGAAGAAAGTCTTATAGTCACTTTATTTAAAGTAAAATTAGTTCATTTCAGTAAACTTGTCGTTTAGAATATACTTGAACTAATTAGTGAAGTGGTCAGATCATATTTAATTGAAGCCCACTACCCATGAGCACACAGTCATTCCAACTCTGTATGCTGCCTACTCTCATCCGAGTCTCTGTGTAACACACTTGTCAAGGAACTGTTTTATACATAAATGTCCCTGAATGTGTACATTTGATTTCTTCTTGAGAATTACATTTGGGAAAAATTATTAATTCACTACACCGCTACAGTTAGTTTGTTTGTAAAAATGAAACACTTATACCTGATAAACAATCGACATTGACAGATTCCTATCAATAATCCTAACAGATCTTAGTAAGATTAGGTTAACTGGATTTTCTTAGATCACGTAGATCAAGATAAAATAAATATTTATGTGGCAATTACAAGGACAGTCTTGCAGATATGTTGGTAAACTGAAGTTCCATATCTTCCAGATACATCAAGGTAAGCCTAAAGTCAAGTCATCTATCATTTTTCATTAAGTGATTATAATTGTTAATCTACTCACTCCAAGCTTTTTGTAAGGAAATAACAAATTCTGCAAGAAGCAATTAGTTTGCACCAAGCAGCTGGTTCCACCGCACACATGACAGGTCATGGGACCAGCAACAAGTGCTCATTCCCAAAAGGTTCTCTTTGATCTCAATACCATCCACTCCCATATGGGAAACTTCTTATTAGACACCTAGCACTATCTTTACTCACATCTACCAGGAATAGTGTTAGTAGTCAGAACTTTCTCACACTTAATTTACTACTGTTTAGAACTGGTCCTTATTTGGATTTCAAGAAACCTTTGAGGGTTAACTTTACCCAGACAAAATTAAAAATGGTTTTTATTTCTCTTGAATTTATATTTTTATGATAGTGAATCAAATATTTAATCTATTGAGAGCCAGAGACAGTAATTACCTCACAAATAAGGTCTAATGCTCCACACGCTTTTTGAAGAAAAGTATCAAATTCTGAAACAGAGTGCTAAGTATGCTCTTCCCATCACATATTATTTCGCTGCTAGGTCAATCATAAATGATTATACATCATCATTTGGAGGACGGCTGAACTGCTTGTGGTTGTCCTTATGGCCAATAATCTCTCCTCCTCCGTAACTCCCACCAGCTGTTGCTGTTGTTCAGTTCAATTGCAAACTGAAATGTAATTGGCAATGATCAAGCCACCAGTTGTTCAACAATCAAATTATCACTCCCAGAGACTAGTTTTGATTTCTATACACTAGTGCAATGAAGATTTTCGCCATTTTTGGCTTGACAATCCCACAAAAAGGTGTGGTCAGGTGGGACCCAGCCCATGTTACTGCCAGAGTCACACTGTGCAGTATGCCAATGTGTAGGTGTCCTCTAAGTGTAAGGGCTAGAGTTTGGCATGTAATATATTCTGTGTTTTTTAAAGAAATGTGGTAGTTTTAGGTAAACAGATTTCGTACACTTCAGTAAATGTTCTGTTTCCTGCCTCTTTGGTGCCATAAACTGTTTCCCATCGTCAAAGAGAAATATAGGGGACCGGGTCATGAGAGGTTATCCTGCTCATTTCTCTTTTGTCTCATCATCCCAAGCTCTTTGCTGTTCATGTGAGACAACATGCATGCACACAGACATAACTGGAAGATGGAAAAGGGAAGCCTTACCGTCTGTTTTCCTTCGAGCTGGAGGCTAACCTTAGATGTTGAGTTGTCTGGAGTTACCACAGACAGCTCAATGGGGAGAGTGTTTCCAGCCACTTCACTACAAAATACTTATTCATTTAATTTATAACTTGTGCTACGTCCTTGCCTGTTGGAAAAAACAAAACAAAACAACAAAAAACCAAAACAAATTGGGGTCCAACTACCATCATTCAAATTCCATTTGGCTTCCTGCATTTTTTAAAGCCCAAATTTTAAGTTGCATTAAAACCAGTGATCCACAACTTTATGAGAATTTTGTTCATAGGTTTTACGTGGAAGATGTAGATATATGTAGATATATGCAGACATCTCTGCCTTCAAGTACAAGAAAGAACAGTATCTCTATTATCATTTGTGTTACCTGCTTTCCAGTTGAAAAACAATAAACAACTTTTGAACCCAGGGTCCCATGATCATGGAAAAAAAAGAAAGAAGGTACCAACCAAAAATGGTATATGCAGTAATTCTTTTCCTCTGTCTCTCTCCTAAAAAAAAAAAAAAAAAAAAAAATATATATATATATATATATATATATATATATATGTATATATGTATATCCCGGGTAAAAATAGGTAAAGGTTAGGCAACGCAAAATTTTGTTTAAAAAAAAGCGAATAAAACAGAATAAAACAGAAAAAAATTAAATAATTTTAAATATATTTCCAATGAATAAATGAAGCCAAAAAAATTTGAAAAAAAAAAAAAAAAAATCTGACAGCATGTACAGCTGAGGGTGAAACACTATATCTAGCAACACTTGTACTACAGTGACAAAATTGTGAGCTGAACTCAAATACATGCACCTAAATACCTGAAAGGAGGTGTTCAGGCACAACTTAACTGTGGCAGTAACGCAGGCACAGCTGCAATATTTCTGTTTGCTGGAAAAGCTGCATGGGCCTTTGGCAAATATATGTACATCCAAGTAATGATGGATTGGTGTGTGTGTGTGTGTGTGTGTGTGTGTGTGTGTGTGTGTGTGTGTGTGTGTGTGTGTGTGTGTGTGTGTGTGTGTGTGTGTGTGTGTGAGTATGGTTTTGATTGGCCTAGAGCTAGGGCAAGTTTTCACTGGAGAATTCTGGTAAAGTATCATTTGGCTGAAGCACTGAAATGGGGCAATCCTGTGGACTGATTTTTTTATGAAACCTGCCATGAATGTATGGTTCCAGGATGTGACAAAAAATTCAGTAAAAAAAAAAAAAAAAAAAAAAAAAAAAAAATTGAGAAGATGAAACAGAATTGATGGTTTCTTGTAGAGTCTAGTAGACCTGCATATCAACAATCTTACAGACTTCAAAACCAGTAGGTCTTCAAGTCGTCAACTCAATGAACTATAGATTTACTAATGCTGAGGGTTGTCATCCTTGTAAATTCCAGTCATTAAAGAACAAGATACATAAACATTTTTTGACATCTCGTCCTCTTAAAAATATTATCCATGCAGGAAATAATCTTAAAAAATATTTTTTCCTAAGGCTTCTTAGGGATCTATGGGGTGGGGGGGGGGGGGGGGGGGGGGAGGTTGGACATTCCTGTGGTTGGCTAAGTAGAACTAACTGATATTTCTGTTTATTATGTTATCCCACCTCACAGGGTGAGGTGACCCCTGCTAGTGTGATATGTAGTGAGAGAGAGGGGAAAAGGTTTAATGAAGTAGAGAAACCAACATCCTCAGCTGCCCCGTTTCAGGAATTTCAAATTCTTCCCTTCCCAAGAGCTGGAATAAATAGTAGTAGGCTGTAGTATTATCACTCTTCTCTTATTAACCTCTTCATCTATAAATAGTAGTAGGCTGTAGTATTATCACTCTTCTCTTATTAACCTCTTCATCTATAAATAGTAGTAGGCTGTAGTATTATCACTCTTCTCTTATTAACCTCTTCATCTATAAATAGTAGTAGGCTGTAGTATTATCACTCTTCTCTTATTAACCTCTTCATCTATAAATAGTAGTAGGCTGTAGTATTATCACTCTTCTCTTATTAACCTCTTCATCTATAAATAGTAGTAGGCTGTAGTATTATCACTCTTCTCTTATTAACCTCTTCATCTATAAATGCTCAGTGAGCCAAAATTGTAGAATTCAAAGATCACTTTTCTCCATAAACGATACGAATGAATTCAGACACTCGGGTGCACCACAAACACCCCCTCCCCCTCCTCAAGAGAGATAACCACTTACTATTTGCCATTTGTGGTCTAAATGGAGTAAACTAACCACAGTGTGGATCAATCTACACTGTAGATGGCAAATTCTGTGAGTTGACAAAAGTCCATCAAGTGAGCTTTCATTTTGACCACGTGGTGCATTGAGCAGAGACCGAGATACACAATGAATGAGACCTGACAGAGTACTACTCCTGAAACTTTCACTGAATTATGAATGTTAGCTTCACACAATCATTCATATCTCAGGTGTGAACAGTTCCAAGGCATCAGGAGACTATTTCTATCCTGCAATCATCCACAATGTGACAATATGGAGTATACAAAACTTGTACTGATGCACTGGAAGGAAATCAGACAGTAACAAAACAGGACACAAAAAGTCTCGACAAAAATCACTGAAAAAAATGGTTCCTACTTTCTTGGTTATGACAATGCCCCTGAAGACATAATTATCCTTACAAAGTGGATGCAGCTGCCTTGGTTCCCAGGGTTGCCTGCTATACTCACATGGTGCACTGGGGCAAGAGGGTTGACACATGCCTACATATATATATGCATATATATATATATAGTCTAACCCTTTACCGTGTGTGTTGGTGGGAGTGAAATTATTAACTGTGTAGTATCTCATTGTTGCAAGGCATGGAGAAATCATAGGGACACACACACACACACTCACACTCACGTGCACACAAACACACACAGGCACACACAAGCGTACACACACACACAGGTAATGGAGTCTGTTGCTGTGAGAGTAATGAAGGACAAAAAATAGGAAAACAAAACCAAACTAATTTTGAAGAAATTATAAAATACTCTCACAAAAGTACTGGTCCACCAACTATGTTGGAACTGAAGATCAGTGAGAGAGAGAGGATATGGTGGATGCATACACTGGATGGATAAAACAGTTGGACAGACACCTTCAAGCTTCAGTGCTGAAGTTCCCCACAAGACATGAAAGCAGCCACCCACCCACCCACCCATGATGTTGTCAGACAGTTTCCTGGTCATATTGGGGAGGGGGGGGGGGGGGGAAGGATACAAAAAACTGAATACAATAAAATGAAACTTGAAATCAATTACAACCCAAAAATAAGAGAGGGTTGGTATTTCATCAAATAATGTTTTTAAAGTAAAAAATAAAGAAGAAAAGAAAAAAGAAGATTTAACATGAATCACAATTTTATTTGGAGTACTAAAATATTTAGTTATAGTAATTTGGTAGCCCTTATCAGCTACAATAGCTCCCTTGTATACCAACACTTACCGTGCTATTCTGGAGATGTCCCCTCGGATGTTGTAAAGCTTGGACAACGTGTAAACTGAAAAAGAGTGTTGGCAAAAGATGGTAAAAATATTTAACCACATCTATATTGCACATGTTTGCTGAACCAACCTAGGCATGCATAGCCAGCTGCTGAAGATGCCAAACCAGCGGCCGTGGGAAAGTTATTCTCGGAACAAATATGAAGACCACCTTCATAATCCTCGGTGTTGTGGGGATTCTGTTCCTTGCACAGTTTCCTCACTGGTTATGGCAAGAGAGAGAGAGAGAGAGAAAAAATTTCCCCACAAAAAAATTCCCCTACAAAAACAGACAAACAACTCTGTAGGACACAATGTGTTATGAATTCATTGGGAGACAGTACAGCAAGTGTGTTGAGATCTAACCTTCACTGATGCACCGCATTAACCTAGCATTGCCTTCCACTGATTCTTCTCTAAAGACAAACACAAAAACAATAATAATTAACCATTCTTTTGTTCATGCACATTTTGTCTGGGGGGGGGGGGGGGGGGAATAATAAATTTGAATAAACAAAAAATTAAAACCCCCCCCCCCCAAAAAAAAATGAAGTCAAGTTGTATTCTATTCCAAATGCTGTCTCACAAGACATTGGTTGCGGCACCTTCTGTTGAGCCAGATTCGGTCTTTCTTGAAGGATGTGCATCGACCAATAGAAGTGGTTGTTGACAGCTACAAAACACACACAGACAGGCACACACAAAACACACACACACAGATATACACACACAGACAGACACACACAGATATACACACACAGACAGACACACACGCACAGATATACACACACAGACAGACACACATACACAGTGAATTTTCTGCGCTACTAGATGGCTCTATGTCTCCACCATATCTCACACTGGTAAAAGAGATGCTGATAAACAACTGCAAACAAATATGGACAATATAATCTGACGGAGATAGGCGAACATGAACATATGGCATCAAATTTTTTCTAAGCTGATTAGAATAGATGTCTGATAGGAAAAGCTGAGAGATGCCATGTGGCCAATGTACCCCGAGGCATTGTGCTAATTTATATTAGTGGTCTCTCAAGTTGAACAGACTCAAACCAACATGCTAATGATACACAGTGTACATTATTCACCATGACTACAATTATAAAACACCATCACCAGTAATCAAGTTTAATTTATCATAGAGACACCAAAGAACTACACAATTATAAAATAATGCAAAAATAATGCAAAAAAAAAAAAAAAAAAAAAAAAAAAAAAAAAAAAAAAAAAAAAAAAAAAAAAAGCAGAAAAAGGAGAAAAATAAAAAAATTACATATAGCTGCAAAAAAAAAAAAAGCATTCTGGAAGCTAATCTCATTCTGATACTGAAAAAAAGGAAGTAAAAGTGTATGTATGTATGTATGTATGTATGTATGTATGTATGTATGTATGTATGTATGTATGTATGTATGTATGTATGTATGTATGTATGTATGTATGTATGTATGTATGTAGTATGTATGTATGTATGTATGTATGTATGTATGTATGTATGTATGTATGTATGTATGTATGTATGTATGTATGTATGTATGTATGTACATTTTTAACAAGCATTACTTGATTACTAGGACAACAAAAACAACAACAACAGAAAACCAAAAAGAAAGCAAAAAATAACAGCAAAAAAAAACCAAAACCAAAAAACCAAAAAACCAAAATCAAACCAAAACCAAAAAAAACCCAAAACAAAAGTAAGTTCTTGACTAAAGAGGAAAATATTGTTTACATCAAACCACTATGCTGGATTGTCAGGAAGAAAAAAACCCCAGCACCATGTACAAAATTGACCCTTTACCAATCTAAATAAGTTAAAGCTATCATTGTACTGCAATAAAGGAATAGGAATGATTGCTGTGTGTGGTGGGCTGGCTCTTGGTGGGTAAGGGAGGGAGGGGGGTGAGGGGTGAGTAGAGGACACACGCTGCACACCCAAAGAATATATTTGACTTCCTACTACCACACAACTCCACCACATTCAATTCAAATCCAAAATATCAACTAAAACAAATTAAAAAAATAATCATTTTTAGTTGAGAATCTGAACTTGTACTGGTGCTCTGCAGAATCTGCACATGGGCAGACTATCTGCAGATGGTGCTCATATACATGCACAGATTGGTCGAGTCAAACAACTTATGGTTAGGGGCAAGGAGAGTGGGAGGCCATACACACCAATTGCTAAAATTAAATTAACAAAAACTTATTTTTTATAATATAATGGATTAAGACCTCAGAAACATGACATCTATAACTGCTACTCAAATATGTCTAGGTACCGTTTCTGATATCCCAACTAAAACAATGAATATATTCATGATATGACACCAAATAAGGTAAAATCTGAGGCATATTACAATAAATGAACCAATCAGGTCTTATATGCATATACAGAGATATCTTAAACCACATTACAAACACAGAAATATTATCTCACTTATTTCAGATACACACTAGACCTACAATGTTACACACTAGGTCTCCTCCATGTTCTTTTAGATACTTAATATTTTTAAGGTAAGGGATATCATTGACCCTCCACAGAAAGGTTGGAGCATGCATTCACGTCTTAGCTCTGCATAACTTTAGTAATTCCATGCACATTGTTGGCAAAAATGCTATACTAAAGAGTCTATATTGGAACGTTCAATTCAGTTCAACAAAGAACCAGAGATCTCACGCAGACTACATGTCAGAGACCCACTACCATTCATTGACCTGTATTAAACCAGTACATGATTGGGATATCCACGATTAGGTTAATTAGATGGCAATGAGAGCAGTCTTGTTTTATTCTTTTCTTAAAAAAAAAAAACAAACAGTAAAACAAAACACAAAAAAAAAAAAAAAAAAAAAACAAGAACAAATGGACACTTTGCAACTCCATACAGTCTGCATCCCTCCTCCTCCCCACCCCCAACTTTTCAGGTGAAGCAATGCAGCTTGTGTAAACATGTGCTCACCTGTTTCTGATTCAAAGTCACACTGATAGACGAGTTGGTGGGCAGAATCAACGTTTCATCTCTCTTGCCCCCTAATTAATCAACAGAAATTAATAAAAAAACATTGACAAGCAATAGCTATTAAAAAACAGCTAGTGCAAGTGCGTGGAGAGTCTTTCTTACAATATTTTATGACAGCGATATTGACTGGAGCCGAGCAGGTGACGACCTTCATTCCATCAGCCATCTTAAGTCTAGCAATAACAACAACCTTCCAGAGTGTAAATCCACTAAAAAATGGCTAATCTCCTGGTAAGTCTTCCCAGCTGAGCCCCACCTACAATATGAGGGATTCTGGATGGCCTGAGACTGAGCCCAGTGAGCCCAGAGCTGGGGGGTTTCCCTCGCGCACGTGGACTTCCTATTTTGCACTCCGGAGACTGGATATTATGCTGAGGAAAACAAATACTTCCCGGCTGTTAAAGAGGGTGCATAGATGCTACAGAGACTTCTCTCAATCCAGCTCTTATAGTCATAAAGTCAATGATGTTGAAGATCAGTGTGTTACTATTCGTGATGAACATGTCAGCCTAGGGGAAAGTGTCACCACTGTTCATGGAGATTCAGCAGAGGAAGAGATCAGAGATGAGAGGAAGGTATCTGTGTGCCTGCCATCAGTTTTCCTACCCAAAGAGTTAGAAGCTGCTTTACAAAGTGTTCTAACAGCTCATGCAAGGAAGGAACATGTTAAAGATGGCCAGCTTCTGACCCACTATCTCCAGAATAGAATCCCTGATGGATGTGAATGGGACCCGAAGTGGAACCCGAAATCATCACAAAAGCCACAGCCTGGGGGTATGCATGCATCCAATTGTGAACAAAAAAATTTTTTGATGCAGAAGTGTCTTCTTCCGGGTACAATACATGCTTGACAAAAGTGCTGACGTGCACTCTTCCACACGTGATCAAATAGTGAATGCCATGCTGTTGTTTTTGTGTTTATTTTTAAAGCAATGAGATAAATATAATCAAGCTATACACAATCAATGTAGGTACACATAAATTTTGATTACTACATCTTCTGGAACATGCATAATGTCATTAGTTGTTATGCAACTCTCGAGGGGAGTGTGTTGCTGAATGAGTGTGTGGAGGGGGGAGGGGGGAAGGGGGAGAAGGAATGCTTATCCATACCATTTTATCAGTTTAACTCCACCCTCAAAATGAAAGTTAGCAATATTAAGTTTTTGCATATTTATAATATATATATAATATATATAATATATATATATATCTATATAAACTCTGTGAAGAGTGGTCATCCTGATAGCCCAAGTCTCACCATCTAACTGCAGTGCACACATGCACACTCAGTTTTCATGAATTATAGTATCTAAATTTGTGTGTATTTTGATGTGCGTACATGTGTATGTATCAGGTATCAAGAAGGCAATGAGGAGTGCATATAACCCAAACACAGTTTGGGCAGTCAAGCCTGGCAGAGTTGTTACTTCAGGTAATGCTGCATAAGCTAAAACTAGACCTGGTAAGTAGAATCACTAGGACCAAGGGAGGGGGTGGAGGGAGTGATAAACATAAGAGGGGGGGGGGGGGTTATTTGTAATTTGAATGCGGCAGTGGTGATGGCAGTGGTAGTGGTGGCAGTGGTGGTTGCAGCTGTGCTAGGTGCTTGCGGACATGTGATGTGGTAGAATGGTTGAGAGTGAAACTTGATCTATTATACATCAGCAATTACATTTCCTGTTTCTCACATGCTTCCCTCATATAATTTTGTAAAAAATTCTCTTCAAAAACACAATACAATATTCAATGTAAATTTTGCATTGATTTATTTTTAAAATGCTCTTGAAAACGCTGCATTGAAATAGTGTCATACCACAATATAGCGATTTCAAGTGAAAGAGCAAAGAAAAGTAATACCTTTTTCAGATTTGGTAAAGGGTTGCCTACACCAGGCTACTTTCGGCTCGCATATTTTATTATTTTCACTGTTTAATTTTTAAAAAATTTTTATTAAAATTTAAAAAAAAACAACTTTTTTTTTACTAGCCAGACCTTAGTAACTTCCTGGAAGAGAAACAGCAAATTTATCTGCTGTTTCCTTACAGATGGGATGAAGCCTAGGCAAGGAAGGCTAGATCTTAAGATTATAACAAAACTAGGGCTAGATCTTGAGATTGAAATGGAACCAGGACTATTTCTAAAGATTGGAATGAAGTAAGGGTTAAGGGTCAGAGCATGGATGTAGAATGAGCTTGAGGGAGAACTGGTGAACTCTAACATATTGTACATTATGTTATCAATTCCTGTGTGCGTGTTTTAATAACCAGGTGATTCAAGAACAGATAAAGCTTCTAAATGGGCACCGGCGCTAAGGTTAGAGTTCATAGTAGTTCACCTGACAAAGATTCAGTTGTGTGTACACTCTGAATGTGTATGTTATGCATTAGAGTGAACAAATGGGTATGAGATTATTGTCAACAAAGCAAGAAAAATTAAGATTTCCTGATCATAATTTATCTCATAACGTGAGTCTTCATCAAATGTTATCTCTACTATTGTGTTTACAGGTATCAAAAAAGAGAGGCTCTGGCATTCCTGGCTGGTCGAACCCAGGCGTCCTATGGTACAGCTCTTCGCGCCTTGACTGAGGTACAAACCTAATTAGATTTAACATGTTTTACTTGAGCTTCTGGTATGGTTTAATTGTTATGCCTACTTCTGGTGAAAATTATTAAACTGAAAATTAAAAAAAAAATGTGCTCAAGCTAGTAGTCATGCAAGGATAGAAATATTCATTCCACTTCTGCTGTTGTACAGGGTTCATGTTGTACACAGTTTTACTGACCTCATTTAGGGTAATTTAGAATGTCAAACGTTTTTACTTATCCTGATTTGTAGAATAAGTGTACCATTCAAACGGTTATAATAACTGGTTAAGATGTGTAATTTAAATACAATTAATTTTTTGTACCTCAATTAGCAATTGTGAATGAAGTTTGAGGATGAACAGATGAACAAAAATGTGCAAACACACAGTGAAAACAAAGGAGGTTTTGCTATACGGCTTGTAATAATAATTATCGGGAACAAGATAGTCTCCATGTAGAGTTCAAGTTGGACGACCCTTTACCAATCAAGTTGGGATAGATTGCTTAAAAGTTGCAATTAGTGCTTCTGATATGGTTTTGTCATATAGTCCAAGGGCTATTTCAAACCCCCCCCCCCCCCCCCCCCCATCTATATATCTGGAAGTGTGATTTTATGTTAGTCTAAACTCATGCCTTTACAAAACTTCTTGTATACATGCAATATCCGGTTGCAATTATCATAAATCCTCAATCAAAAATGGCTGCTTCGTATCATTGTTAATTCAATATAGCTATAAGATAGTACTCTTAATAGTAGCCCAACCAAGGACCAAAATTGTGACTTTTCCTGCATTCAATGTTAATAACAGACACTAATGAGTAATAGGGCAGAGAGAAACACTGGGTGGATACCACCACAAAAAATCGATCATAAAGGTCAATTCAAAATCATTTTGTGATAAAAAAAAACTGTCAAAATTTAAAGTCATCTGAATATAGACATGCTATATATCAAAAGAAAGGTATTGAAGAGACAAACTGTTTAGTACTACTGTTGGGTCAGTGTATTGATCTCAGATCTCATGTAGATCAAATTAATTAGGTCGAATTCTTGACAAAATTATATGGATACCCCCCCCCCCCCCCACCCACCATTCCAAGTGTTCTTAGACATGTGTGCCACATGTAATTATTATGTGATAGGTCATGTTTAATATGATCCCATTCAAAAGGAATTTTCTAGAGGAAGTTGTGTTTACAAATCACACAGGAAGTTCAAAAGGACACTAATTTACTAGAGATGCATCTTAATATTTACTTTAGAAAGTGGCAATGCCTACCACATCTCCCCCTCCCCCCCCTATTTATAACGGGAACTTTTCTAGTTACTTTTTAATTATTAATATTATTTTTTTGTTGTCATTTGTTGTTTTATCATTATAATATTTTGTGGCTAGTGTAGTTGGTTGTTGCATTCAGATAATATTATTGGACATTGATAATGAGTCCAGGATAGATCTTAAAGCAGATGTATGTCTCCTCCCCTCTGCACAAAACCTGTGATATAAACTGGCATCATGCTGAACTCAAGGATGGATGATACCATTATCATGGAAGTTAAAATTATAAGCAAATTATTAGCAACAGATGAAACTATATTCATTAGCCTTTCATATGAGTTGGGTGTGGTTGTACTAATTGCTGAGGTTTACTTCATCGAGGCCTACCAGTATCTGCTTAAGGCAACAACATCTGCAGTATTGGGTGAAGGTCATCACTACTGGGATAGCATCAAGCTTGGCCAAATGCTTGAGGTGCTTAGCTCGCAGGTGACATATTGCATTCGTTGCTTGTTGCTAGCATGTTGATTTACCTTCGCTAGGATAGTGTGGCCATATGGGGGCACTCCATGTCGTCATGGCAATCTTTTTAGCATGGAAAAATCGTCCAGGAAAACAATTACCGGATTAATAAATTCAAAAGAGCCACAATTAGATATCAGACCTTTTACCCTTTCATTTGTCTATATTCTTTATTTGCAGTGGCATTCTTCAGTTTTCTTGCGGTTAGCTTAAATGGTATTTTTAAGTAATCAAATTAAAATTGTAATTAGATCAGAGTTAGTAATTATGTTTTACTGTAACACAAAACATTAGCTTGGGAAGAGGGAGAGAGGGGGGCAATTGTACTTCATGTCTGAAATGACCTCGAGATAAAGATTACAAAAATAGTAAGCAGCAAGCTATGCCTGTTACAGCCACTGATTGTTGAGGAATTACTCAAAACAAGAATAACAAAAATTGATTTAAAAGCAAAGATTATTATGAATTGACTTGTTATGAAATGACTGAAACCAAACCACGCCCTGTAGGTAGACCATCAGTTGGATCACTGCATCAGACACCACCAAACATTGAATTGCATAAAATCAGTAATTGATTAGTGTATCTGATTAGAAGTGTTTGAGTTCATCTGTTCTCCAATAACATATAAATAAAAGTAACATGCAAAATTTGGCAGTGCAATGCATTATTTCTAGCTTTCAGCATCATCTAATCAGAGATTTTTCTTCATGTGTTGTAAAAGTGATTTTTTTCTGTGTGAGTCCTTAGGCATCCAAAACACTTTCATGCTTGTGGGGGCACAAACATTTTACCTCGGGTAGGAATATATGATGCACTCCCAGACTGGTATGACTTCAGTTATAATATGATGGTGAGAAACCATAAAATTCAAAGCAAAAAAACACATCTGTGTTTTTTAGAAGCTTTATACATGTGACTGCAGCTGATGATGTTACATCCAGGAAGACTACAAAAGAGCATTAAATTTTTCGCTTTGTTTGCAAAAAAAAAAAAAAAAAAAAAAAATGGGGGGAGGGGGGGGGGGGAAATAGTGTAAAAATACTTGCTGTGTATGAAATACCTGTGAACTAACCTTTAACGATTATATATCTAGTTATATCTCTGTTTTCTCCCACACTTTGCTTACTGATTGTGTGTCCTCTCAAGGCATAGTGTATTTTCCAATAAATGTCCACCACTAGTGGCTTCTTGATTAACTTTAGTTGAACATGCTGACAAAGTTGGTAAGGGTTTTCTGGTAAGAAGGATCAAAGAGGTTATATGATGTAGAGGTTAGTTGCAGGTAGTTTATATATGTACATGCAAGCTGAGTTATATTGTAGTAAACATGTTCTATCAGTAAAAAACAACAAACTAGTGCAATATACATCACAGCTGAGATGACCCTTTACCTATTCTAATTAGGTGCATCTGTTACTTATTGTGCATGATCAGCAAAAGTGTTGGCTATCTGGTTAGAAATGTAATGGTCTGCCTCACTTGTGTGGTCTAAATAGGTATAGTCTTTTCCCCTTTCTTTTCTTTCCATAAACAACTTCAATATAACTAGTTCAAAACATAATTACCTTTCCCCCTTCTTGTTCTTGTTATACTATCTGCTGTTGCTGCTAACAACCTCAAGTCAACAATGAGACTTCCCTGTATGCTGGAAGCCCTATGACATACACTGTCACGTCTGTGGCCATGGTGCTATTGTAATAAGGTCATCCCTTTCAGCTTCAATGACCTCAGCCATTGTTGAAGCCAATAAAGTGCAAACATCAGGTGGTGGCATACTGGGAACATCAGCCTAGCTCGAGGGGAAAAAAGGGTTAAAATTGGCAGATCAATAATTTGACATTATAATTGCATTCCTATATGTTTAGTTTGCAGTTCACATGGCAGTTATTATGATGGCTGCAAAAAATGTAAAAACAACAACTCCCTTTGGTTTACCTTCAAGTATATGTGGCAGAGTAGATACGACTTAACTAATGGGAAACTACAGCAAGTTTGAGGCCAGTGTGGTGAGCACCTCTGTAGCTGCTCTGACACTGCATGTGAGTAGAGTGCAGCAGAGATTTCTCCCTGTGCTGTCCTATGCCATCTAATATCTTGGCTAGTATCTACGAGACATGTGGCCAATAAACTGCACATTTTTGCGGAGACAGATAGCATAGCATGCTCTTGTATCCATAAAGGACTAGAAATAAATTAAAAAATTTTTTTTGTTCCATGTGAGACATCAGACAGAGTTCTATATTTATTCAATTCGTCTCTCCACTGCACTGATGTTCATGTTTGGCACATGTACTTAAGGAGAGTGTAGGAGAATATGGAGATATGTGAGAGTTGTAAGGAGTATTCCTTTTTAAGTGAGAAGGAATATATGATAAATGGATTGTGAAAGACTGAAACAAGTAATCAGCAAAATATGGAGTACATTGAAACTACTTAAATGAGAAAGAATATGGACCAGGTCTATGAAAAATTCCTAAAAAAGTTGAGCAGAAAATGGAGAAAAATGATAAGTATGTGAAACCACTACCAAAATACAGAAGAATATGGAAAAAAATCCAAGCAGAGGAGGCGTACTTTACAAAAATCTAAATTTTTTTTTTTGTTGTACACTCAGCAATTTCAAAGGATCCAATAGGGGACTTGCCTGATTATGTCAGCTACTACTTGCCACGCCTACTTACGGTAGCGGTGGTTTTCCAGTACCATAGAAATCGTGTTGGCATTCATGACTGGGAATGCTATTTTTTTTTTGAATTGCAACTGCAAGATAGCTCCTGCTTTTAACACACTATAGGATAGAAACTTCCAACATGCTCATAACAAATTTCAGAATATTCAGAACTGCAGTGGTGGATAAAATGGAGCGAAAAGTAAAAAATGGTTAGTCATGACATTTCCAGCTATTTCTAGGAACTCAGTGGTTGGCTGCAGTAGCAGTATCAGACAGTTGCTGAGATGATGTCGGCCCAGAAGTAGCTGCTGTTTCTGGGCCAAGATTAACCCTGGCAACTGTCTGACACTCACTGCTACTGCCACCTGCCTATGAGTTCTGAAAACTAGCAGCAAACTCGCTGGCGAGGTCATAACTAACCTTTCATACACTTTCATGCTCTAATCATAGCTAGAATATTCTGGAATTTGCTTTCGGCACACAGAAAATTTTATTAAGTCATTATTCCTGTAGTATGATGAAAGCACGAGCTATTTTGCAGTTGCAGTTATCCCAAATAACATTACCAGTCAAGAATGTGAATACACTTTCTATGGTGATGGTGGTTCACTGATACCATTAGTAGGTGCGGCAGGTAGTAGCTAACGTAATCATGCAAGTTTCGTATTTAAAAAGAGATTAAATTGTCTGCTAGATTAAAAAAAAATTTTTTTTCTACTTCCAAGCATATTCAGCCCTCGAGGAGCGATTATAAGTAACTGGACATTGTTGAATGAACTTAAGTAGTCATTGGGTTGAGTGATTATGGCTGTTCGGTTGTTCAAAACTTCCATTGGATTGCCACAGAGTTTTTAGTGTTGTTTCATTTTTGCCCCACTCCTCACTCTAACTTTATCCCTAGGTCTGAATCTGTTGAGAGTCCAATACTGTCACTGTTGACAATACACGGCAGCTCAGGGCCGGAGTGTGTGAAGATGAAGGCGGCACCTGCTGCACTACAGACTTGTGCAGGAGGGCAGATGACCTGTATGATTATTTTCTAGCTTGTTTGAGTTCCTAAGCAAGCAACTGATGCCTGAGGTACTAGAGACAAGGTCTTTATGAGCATTAGCTTGAATGGTGTTTTATTTTGCTGACAGAGGTTGAACTACCAGTGCCTCCAATAATTACTTTGAGGTATGGTGCTTCTGCAGGAGATAGAAACTGCACAAAAATGTTTGATAAAATTAAAATGATTGTTATGTCTGGATCACTCTATTGCTGTTCTATTAAGATGCAAATAGTCATATTGATTATATGAAAAATAGTTCATACTCATTTAAAAACTTTTTTTTTGTAGAGAGTTAGTGTAACAATAAGTGAGTGAGGTGAAATAGTTTACGAGAACTCTGATTCTGCGTTTACTCATTTTGTTGAACTGATTGAAGAGGGAGTTCTACTTTAATGCCTTTGTGTTTCAAGGGTACAGAGGACAATGCTGATATAGGAATGTTCAGTGGATGTTAAACTGATAGTCATACTTATTACAAAATATTCAAAAAGTAGAAGGGAAGGAGGAGGGCAGGTGTGGGGTAAATAAGTTCTTTCCACTGGAAATATTTATCCATCTATATTAATTTTCCTATCTATTATAGATATGTTAATTGATGTTGCTAAGCACCAAAATAGGATAGTACACAACATTGTGGTGCTAGGTTACCACTCTGTGTCTTGTTGCAATCTTGGATCATGAGACATGCACTTAAAAGTATCTGAAGCAGATTTGCTCCATCTTGTAATAAGACACAAACCCTTATGGTAATCATGCGAGATATAATTCAGTTTAATCTTCCACGGAGTTCCTTATATGATTCCTCTTAATGATGTCACATAATTTCAAGTTCCCATTTCATTTAGTTGTGGAGGTGTTATGACTTTGTGCATACAAACATAGCACACCCACAAAAACAAACAGTGGCAGAAGAGACTGTTTTGTGTCTAAAGTGAAAAGCCATTTGTTAATTAGTGTTGAAAGTGGACAAGAGAAACATTTGTGCAAATACGTATTTAATTATTGTCGATTAGTGCCTTAAGCAATCTAAAGAAGTCCCTTTTTTTATTGTTCTCTAGCGGAGTATCCTTTGGGCTAGGATAAGGATATACCAGAGTACCTAGCGACACTGTGCAACTCCAGTGGTCTATAGTTCATAATTGATAACTTTTTCAAATTCTGCTAATTATGACCCAGGGAATATATCACTGTATTATATTATAGCTGGTTCACTATGTTTGGAATGTTGTGTACCAATGTAGAGTTGTGTTTGAGCCGGTGTCTTTTGTAATGTGCAATATTTAGGATGAGTATTGTGTTTGTGTCTCTTGTTATATTTTGAATACAACTGTTGATGCAAACTTGTGTAATGGACTTGACAACATTAATTCTAGAATTTCTGTACTATGTTTCCACAGTGTTGTAGGTTAGACTGTGTGAGGATGGAATGCCAGGCCAGGATTGGTGGTTATGTGTGGATGCTGGGGCTAGGATGTCAGGGAGTGTGTGTGGGTGCCAGTGGCTATATATGGATGGATATTAAGGACTGTGGTTTACACAAAGAAATGTGTATGATCACACGAGTGAACCAATAAGGGCAATATGCAGCATTACAAGCAACAAACTAACGTGAAACTCAATGACTCCCTAAAAAGTTCCTTTTCATTAACTGCAGCTGTTTTTTTAGATTATAAAAAATAATTTGAACAGCCACAGATGAAGGAGATTTGGATGTAATATTCGGCATTTGTGTCTGCCTCCTGCCTTTCTACTCCTGCTGAGGATGGTGTGTGTGTGGGTGGGTGGGTGCGTATGTGCGTGCGTGGGTTTGTGCATGTGTGTGCGTGTGTGTTATTATAGACTCTCCTGTACTATTAATCATGTAATACACTCATGCAGTTATGGTAAAAACAATGTGAAAGCATTGATGAAGCAGACCTACTACACTCTTGAGTGTATCTGTGTACTATAGTGTATGATGTCTTAATTCATGGTTGATAACATTTATGATACTGTTGATATTGAAGACTAAAATATGGTTCCACAGGATAGATAGTGTTATCCTAGCACATTGTGGTGTTAGGAAAGACTCAGTTTCAATTCCAGTGTTTCTGGAGATGCCAATATTGCAAGGCATTATAGGTTATTATTGCTCTGTGAAATATGCTTTAATGAGTGTTAGTTTCTATTATTTATGTTCCCTTCATTCGGTCATCCTCATTGCAGATTGCTAAGCGTGACGAGGCGTATGCACCAGAGACACTGCTGGATTTTGGTTCTGGATTGGGCACAGTTGAATGGTACGTTTCCATTCTCCTAGCAATAATGATAGGAACAAGGTTAGACTTTCCCCATGAAATTGAGTATAAGTGCATATGTACAGACTGGAACTTTTAAATGATGACTGCTTCGTACATTTCGTCCATTGGGTAAAGATCGTTTCTTTTGTATTCACATTTCACTCCTCCCATCTACATGCCTAAGAACACATCCCATATGCCACACCCACCACCACATGCCACACCTATCACAATATTCCACGCCAACCACCATGTGCCACACCCACCACTCTACATCCCTCAGTACACATCCCATATTCTGCACCCACCACGATATACCACACCCATCAAACTGATGTCACACCCACCACACTGATGCCACACCCACTATGTGTTAATATATTGGATTTTTAATTTTCTGAATGCAGGGCAGCCCACCAGCTGTGGGGAGATTCCCTGTATGAGTACCAGTGTGTGGACATATCCAGTGACATGCTGGACATGGCAAAGGCATTGAGATTAGGTGTGCGTTGATTCACATGTTTTACACTTTGTATTTATGTTCATAGCAATTAACACCAAATGTGGATGTTACGTATAACAGCACTTGTAAAGCTGAATTCTTTATCTTTCCTGATCTAACATTTTAGCTCTCGTATGACGCCATTTTATTGTATACTACATGTCCACTCCTGCAAGCACTAACTAAAGTGTGTATGCATGGTAAATTTACTATATCATTTATTTCGGAATGTGAGTTCCACAATTCCTGAAGTCATACAGGAATAGGTGGGGTTTAGTCATGAATGAAATTAAAAAGGTAAAATTTTGCAAAATATAAACTTGTGCACTATTTGTATGTGTGTTCTAGGTGGATCCAAATCTACTGATTTACTTGAATCGGAGCAGAAAGAAATAACAGAATGTATCCCAGGGGTTTATTCTAGGCAATATCTTCCCCTCTCAAGACAGGTAAAGGCAACAACAATAGAGCAACAATAAACTATGATTGGCTGATTTTGTATCACACAGACAAAATACGACATAGTCATTGCCGCCCACTCTCTTGGTGAACTTTCATCAGCCAGTCTTAGGAGGTTTGCAGCTTCTGCTCTGTGGAGAAAGACTAAAGACTACCTGGTATGTATATGCACGCACACACATGCATGCACACACGTATGCACATGCGCACACACACACAACACACAGATAGATTGGGCATGCATACATCATCATTTTTATGTGAACTAGCTAGTCAACTTGCTTTGCTCATCACACTGGTGTCTGAGTTCACCTTACTAGCAGAAAACCCGCACTACAGGCGAGTTTAAGTCGGCCACCTGCAATAACAAACATGTTTGTTTGCTTTAGTCTCATTAATAAAACAAACATGATGCAATTAATAAACATATTAAGTTAGTGGGATGGTTAGTCCACACCCATTATTTAAACCTACACCCGTAGCTGCCCAATCTGAGTGAAACCTCTGCTAGGATGTGCAGTGAGGTGCTCTAATCAATTCCTGAAAGTTTTGTGAAGATCCTTCCAGTGGTTTGTTAGGTGTTAAAGAGTCTGCACATACAGACAGACAGACAGACAAATAAATTGTGAATTACAGTAAGACTAAAGGGAAACCTGCCCTATGGGCAATTTTTCCAATGTAGCTACGAAATTGTCTAAATTGCTTCTTGTATTATGTAGGGATTTATTATATCTTCTGTAATTTTGCTACATTCTGTCCCTCTAATTGTATATTCGATATTTCCTCCCAGATACCTGGATCAATTGTCCTGAAATTTCAGTAGTTGCTCACAGGACCACTGGCCCAGTTTGGGGATAATGTGGCTAGGGATAGGGCGTAGATACATTAAATCAACTTCTTATTTATGAGTAACCACCAAGTCGTAATGTGTAATCTGATCCAATTCAAAAGACATTTCTAGAGGAAGTTGTGTTTACAAATCACACTCATTTGATTATACACAAATTTCAAAATGACACTAATTACTAGAGGTGCGTCTTAATATTTACTTTAGAAATGATGGGCAGGCAGGCAGGCAGGCAGGCAGGCAGGCAGGCAGGCAGGCAGGCAGGCAGGCAGGCAGGCAGGCAGGCAGGCAGGCAGGCAGGCTATTCACACTGTATTGTTTATTAATTGTGGTCATCTAATATGAAAGAACTAGAACTATCGGACTTCCAAATATACCAAATTTGTGTGCCCATTTGGATCCCATGACTGTATTTGACTCTCTGGCATTAAAAAAAAAAAATTACAATGTAGTCTGGGACCTGGAAGTCTTCTACAATAAAAAAAAAAAATGCAATTAATACTAAGCAACTACAGGATATATTTATGCCTGGTTGCTAGGTAACAAATGCTAACACTACATCATGCCAAATTGATTTGCACAAATTATAATTTTTTTTGTTGTTGTGTGTAATGTAATTATATTATAATAAAGAAAGGCTATAAAAAAATTATTAGATGGTCCCTATAAATTTTCCATTGCCTTCCATACTCTATCCCAGCAACACTATTCAGACCGTGAAATTGAGTAAAAATTCAATAGATCTTTATCAGATATGAAACCCCTCTGAATTAAAAATATATTGTGGTCTGCCATCTTGTTTTTTTATCCCATGGTTGTCCTCCTTATGCAGTTTGTGATGTGTGGATGTTTATTGATGAGAAATATGTGCATAGAGCACTCTTGTAAAGACATTGTTTGTAATTTTGCTCTGAAATAGATTTTTTTTTCGGTGTAAACCATTCTTGAGTGACCCCCATCAACCCCTGAAAATTTGAATCCTGTAGGCCCAAAAATCTGGGAGGAGTTGCAAAAAAACAAACAAAAACAAATCATGAATTATAGTAAGACTTGTGGAATGGCTGCTCGTTAAGACTGCCATGTGTTTGTAATTTTTTCTGTAATAATTGGAGGTTTGCAAGATTGAATCCTTAGCCTTAGTAAATCTAGATTTTATAGAATAGTTACCTGATGGTAGATGGTGTTTGTAGGATTGACGATCTGTTTGCCTACTTGACTCTAGAAAGGACCATTAATTATACTTAATCTTTCAAAAAATTTTTCTAGACAAATACTTTGTTACATCACGAGGCCATAGAACGTTCATGCCAAGTTTCATCGAAATCGGTCCATGGGATTTCCCCATTTCAGTGCTTTGGCCAGATAGTCATTTAATAAAACTTCTGGAAAATGATTGCCTTAGCCCTAGCCCGATCCAAACCCAAATTTTCTCTCGCATTCCAGGGCCATAGGGAACATTCATGCAATATTTCATCATTATCAGTCCACGCCTCTCGGAGGAATACCCAGACACACACACGAAGGACAATAATGGTCCTTAGTCCTCCCTCCCCCTCCAATGATAATTAATAGCTATAGACTAGAAATTAGAGCATGCTCTATTTTAACCTCTGAACTTGATCACATGATCTCCTACCATACATATTTCAGGTGCTGGTGGAGCCTGGCTCTTGGTCTGGGTACAAACTCCTCATGGAAATACGGAATTTGATTCTCAACGTAAGTAAGCATTCCAACACCAAATTAACATAATAAATAATACTACCAAGTAATTGTGATAATTGGACAAAGATCTCTTTGAAGCTATTGTGAGCTGTTTAAGGATGTGTAACTGCTGCTGTAAAAGTACATTATGAATGTTTCTACTTTTCCTCACCTTACTGCGTGCATTATTATATTGTGTCAAGCATGTGATCAGATTTCGGAATGTAATGATATTTTGTATCCCATGCTGTGTAAATAGGCACTGTTTTCCCTATAGTTCATATTAGATCACGCACGATGTCATAATGGAAGTAAAAATGTGAAAGTTTTCAAAGGAGTTACCATATCTGTTAAATATGAAAACGAGGCATTTAAAGAATGGACTAGTCTGGCACAAAGAGGGGACTACTATTGAAGGTCGTTAACAACATTTCCAATATTTCTTTTTCCTTGAGTGTTCTTATTCAGCCCTAGTAATCTTATTCAGCCCTAGTAATCTTATTCAGCCCTAGCAATCTTCTTAACTTTTGAAGTCGTCTGTGCTGTCTGTTTCTTCTCAGCCAATCCGCATATAAAACCTATCCCAGTTGCAGCTCAGCCAGGATACTGCAATAGAATGTTGCTGAATGCTTGTCTTTTGTATTGCATATGTTTATTATTATTATTATTATTATCGTCGTCGTCGTTGTCGTCGTAAGATGAAGCATTTAAGCATTTAGCTACTAGCAACAGCTTGAAACCCCAAGGATCACTGCTGTATTGTTGCAGCATACCCCTTGCCCACTGAAGCTACAGTTTGTGTTAGATAGCTGTTCATTATATAGAAACTGTTCTGTACCCGCATGAATGTATCGGTGTGAATGCAACAGTTTAGAGTGTTACAGTTTCTCTTCAATTTTTATTTTTCATGCCACATTTAACTTTTTGCAATACAAAAAAACTTCATGAAAAATGATGTGGAAATTGAACATTAAAAACAAAATCTATATACTATACTTTAAAACACTGATGTTGTGTGGATTAATGAACTCCATGACATTTCCTGTTTTTTCCCCACTCGCCGACCCTAATCCTCCATATTAGATGGGATAGGTAGTCCATAACAACCTCTGCCACATTTTTTCTACCGAATACACAAATTTCCCTCAATATAGGTTGGAGGGGTACAGTCAGTGGCATATATTAGGTTTGGAGTGGTACTAGATGACAAATAGAACTGTACCAGGCCAGGAATTGGGCCTCAGGATGAATCCTATTTTGTTTGCTGGCTGTGATTTCATTGTTTTGTACTAATCGACATCCTTTGTAAGTTCTCAGTCACAAATTGTCTCTCCTTGTTTGGTGTGAAGCTCTATGTGGAGTGAGTGGCACTGTTTGTTGTCTGTTACGTAATGGATGGTTGCCTATTTCATGTATAGGCCTCAGAATGGAATAAGTTTGAGGATGAAACTTCGAAGGACCTGGAAGGACACGTCATGGCTCCTGTGAGTTGGCCCATGGGAACTGGGCTGTCACATACAGTCAAAATCTACACTTTAATTTATTTCATTTTAAAAAGAAGTTGTTCTGGTTTGTTTGCAGTGTCCTCATGACCTGGAGTGTCCACTGCTTCAAGAACAACGCCTACAACGTCCATGTCACTTTGCTCAAAGAGTTCAGCTATCGGAGTCCGAGGTCATTGCTTGCTCTGTGGTTGTGTATGCTGCAGTTTTTGTTGCTGTTTATTTTGTGATTATGTTGTGGGTGGTTGTTGTTGGTGTGCAGAAAGGCACTCACATGAAGCATCTTGGATGCCACATTGAAGGGTTCACTTATCTCATCATGAAGAAAGGAGCTCGGGATACCTCAGGTATGTGTGTATCCATGGTGATGGCGATGATGTAATTTAACTGATGGTGGCATTTCCAAGGCTTTGACAGCATCAGTCCTTCCACATTCCTGTCTGTTGCATACTTTTCGAGCTGAATAATACTGTCCATTGCTGTGGTGACCTATGCTTTATTTATTCGGATTGAGGGAAGGGGAAGGGGAAGGGGAATGGTTTGAGTGAAGTTTCTAGTAAATGTTTCACACATCTGGTTCCCTGGAACTGTAGACTGTCTGGGACAGTTCCAGCTTGTCCCTTGTCCTGTATTGAGAATGCACACACCAATACATTGCTCACAGTGTTAATGTAGAGTGCCACACTGATTAATATAATTCTAGTAATTGTGTAGTTTTTCAGCATTTCTTTACAAGCCACATAGAGAAAGCTTCTTTTTTTCCCCCTTTTTTTTTTTTTTTTTTTTTTTTTGGAAGTAAACCTTTGCACATTGATGTCTCTCTGTCCGTTTGTCCACTCTCTAATTTCAAATACAATTATTTTATTTATGTTCTTGGTCACTCCAAAATACCCTAAATGTGGTCAGCAAAACTATGAAGCATATGAACCCTGTATAACAGCAAAAATATGAATGTATAGTACGGAATGGCTTGTGGGAATCCATCCTTGGATGGCTTCTAGTTCATAAATTTATCCCTGTGGTGGAAGGAGGGGTGGGGTGGTGGGAATTAATGTTATACAGGGAAGCAGAATGAAAAAAAATTGCATGACGAAAAGTTAGATTGAGGAGTGTAGCGGTTTGCTCCCCAAGGAAAATTTTTCTTAATTTGAGCCTCCAAAAGATTAATTTATTGCTATCTTAGAGTAAATTTGAACGTGTGTGTGTGGTTCAGTATGGAGGCAATTTAATTTAACAGTTTCTATTCATCATTGGTTGATCTCATCTTGCTTAGTAGTTGGGCTGCATTTTCCCTTTGGATCATGTTTTATTTCAAGTAGCGAATCGAAGTAAAGCTCTTCCAAATGGTAAGGCTTGACGTAATCATCACATCCTTGAGTGACATTCATTTGATGATGTCCTGTGGCTGCTGTTAATTGGGGTCTTTAGTTGTGGGACATTGGAGGAAGTTACTAATACATAGATCACCATGGCTGATGTTTTATCCTTTCGAGTAATTGTGGGGAAACCTTTCATTTCCAGTTTGATATGTAACGTTTCCTGTTGTTTCATCTCTATATGATATGTATTTTTAAAACAAATTTTATCCAAAGAAATTTTTTTCTAAATATCAAAATTATGGTAAATATTTGGTGGAGTTTTTCATTAGTTATTATGGAATATCCAAAACGACTTACTCATTTGTTGAAAGTGAGGGATATTCAAAACTAGGCCGTCATGGTAACTGAAAGGCTGCACTAAATTGATAACTATTAAGCCTCCCTCCTTTCAAAGGAGCACTGTTATCGGTAGTGTCTTGTGACACTATATAATGATCTTAATCAGCCAGTAGAAGGTATTTTCTTTTCTTTTCTTTTACTGATCATCAATAATCAAGTTAATGGAAAGATGAAATTGAATTGATGGTTTCTAGTAGAGTTAGATAGGGCCATGGATAATCAGCCTTAAGGACTTCATTTATCATAAGGCCCTCGGTTGTCACCTCTATGAACTCTAGATTTACTAAGCCTGAGGGATTGTTACTTCCAATCACAATTTTTTTTCCCATCAATATGACGACTTGATGGGTGGTGGCTGCTGAAAGAGTCGATTCCTCAAGTTTTTAAAAATTTTTAATAGATATAATTATCATTCACCACATCTTACAAATGTGATAAACTATTCCAGGTAATGCTGTTATTGATAAAGTAGTCAACCCAATATTGATGCATGCATACATGTAGTTTTGGTATGTAAATCATAGCTGCCAACTGTTCCTTTTTTTTTTTTGACTCCTATCTTGCCACTGTCCCGACATTTGATTTCCACCAAGCCAGCTAAGGTTAAGGTGCAATTTATGATATCATTGTGTAAGGAGTCTTCAAATGCCTCAATAAATTACTAAATGCCTTGCCAACACTTGTAGGTATGATGGCTTTGCTTATTGATGAATTCTGAAAATGCTTCCAATTTAGATTACTCTCACTCAGGACTATGGAGCTGATGGAATATCTGATTTTTTTGTGCATGATTTCTAAATATTGCTTGGCTGTTATGCTTCATTTTGAATATTCAAATTATTTGTAATAATTTGACTTAAGGTTCAATTGCATTACAATAGAAGTTCAGAGGATAAAAGTTCAGGTATTTACGGTATAATTATATAGCCAGTGCTTGTGTTTCATGTTTATGAGAGGTAGTGGATATGGTCAGCTGGGTCACTCCGAGGAGGGCATTACCCAGAATATCCTGCTGATATATGACCTGTTCTGCATTATGCAACTACATACATACATACATACATACATACATACATACATACATACATACATACATACATACATACATACATACATACATACATACATACATACATACATACATACATACATACATACATACATACATACATACATACATACATACATACATACATATATATATAGTGTGTAGTCCACATAATTCAAATCCGGTTAGCATGAATTTCCGCTTTATTCAAATTTTCCTAGGTCCCCACATAGGAATAAGACAAAATATTGGAAGGGAAAGGATCATTTAATTCGAAAAATTGAATTGCCCAACGAACAATACCCATATGAACTATTACCTTAAGCTGAGTTTTGCTGTTTCAGAAGTAAGCACAAATTTGCCATTGGAAAGCAGTTGAGCTTTTTCCTTTCTTTTTTCCTGCTGCTGTTTGAAATACCCATGGAGGAATTTCCCCTAACCCCCCTCCACGGAGAAATACCCCACCCCCCATAGAGAAATACCCAGAATTGACCTCACTGAATGCAGGTGAATCTTTCTTCATTCCCCCCCCCCCCCCCCCCTTTTTTTTTTGGCATTCAGCTGTGACAAGGATCCCTCTGTTCCTCTTATAGTGAACCTCCTTGCAATACAACATGCTAAAGTCAAAATATCAATCACTTGCCATCAAGAGGAAGCTTCAGATTGTGGAAGCAGTGGAGAGCTTACACCCAGGCAAGAAAAAGATATTGCTACTTAAGTTGGAATAGTTTCAGTTAATAGTATGTGATTGATGCCTACTTGCATAAACATGTACACACTACATGATGTAACAGTGATTTTGAATTAGCTGCTGATTATGTTTTCTTACCTGTATACAAAACAATAACACAATGGCCTAATACATTTGCAGTAACCAGGTACATTGAAAACATGAAACCTGATAATTCAAATTTTTACCATTGATGTTGCGATTTTGAATTTTCTGTTGATTGAAATTTTTCTCTGGATTATTAAGTATAAATTATGTGGACTACACTATATATATATGTGTGTATATATATGTATGTGTATATATATGTATGTGTATATATATGTATGTGTATATATATGTATGTGTATATATATGTATGTGTATATATATGTATATATTACACACATATATACACATACATATATATATATTATACTATACCAAAGGGCTCAAATAGTTTTATGTTCTGAAGTATTTTCAGTGATGAAGCTAATGCACTTCTACAATTTCTCTCGGGTATTTATTGGACTGCAGTCATTTCTGTTCTTAGTCTGCCCTGGATTTGTTTCACTGCAAACACACCATTTTATCATTCAGGATGATTGGAGTAAAGCACACATTCACTAATCAATGTAATATCAAGGTAGTGTTATAAAACACAAATGTATTCATTTTTTTTTTCCATCTGTTCTTTATGACTCCTTAAAAGAAAATCTAAAGAAATTCGAATGACACCTATAAGCAATTCCTGAATTCTCCTACGTAAGTACATTTTTCAGGCAATCTTGATGGAATATTAGTAACCAGTACATGTTTAATGATTATTATGATAACTCCACCCTTCCCTCTCCCCCTTCCCAGCCTTTCAATATCTGAGAGTTGCCATACTTTTTACTAGTATTTTCATTATGTTATCAACTTATACAATATGGCTGTTAAATATAAGCGATATTCTTGTATTGTAAATAGAAGCCCTGAGGTAATGTGTAAAGTAGAGTGTGGCAGCTGAAATGATTGATTAATATATTTCAAGAAGTAGAGCAAGGAGCTGTCACCAGAAGAGTATGGTCCTATTTAAATTCGTTGAATCCACCATCCAGTTATTGCACAAGGAATGAAAAAACCCAGTGTATTGTATATAACTTATACAATAGAGCAATGCAGGGATGCTGAGATAAGCTGTGCAGATCCAGCAGTTTCTGGACTAATGTTTGGAAGTATAGGCTGGTCATTTTAGATCAAGATTATGACCTACTGGGAAAAATTGTTACCAAGTCATGTTTGGTATTGTTGGAAGCGTCTTTTTATGATCTTTAATATGATACCAATTATAGCTTGGTAACTTTTTTTTCTGGGTTCATTCCTATTTCAACCAGACTAGTACTTAGCTAAACATCTATATGTATATAAAGACAGAAATATTTTTATTTTTGGGAGTTGAGAGCCTTTTACCAACCAATGCATAAATGTATTATATGTTCAAAATTGTGTTTATTTTTCTACATTGTTCTTCGAGTATGCCAGCCAAATTGCTGAACTGATTATGATGAAACTTGCACTTATGGTCCTTGTGTGTTGGGGGATGTTTTTATCTGCTTTTTGTTTGGAAAAAATATATTTTTTCATATCGCTGGAGTTTTTTTTTCCTGGTTATAGCAGAAGGAAAATATGTGTAATTGGTAAAACCACAGCTTGGGTTAGTTACATGCTGCCAGACCCTTTACCAACTGGCTAGCATAGCAAAATAGAGCTCCTGGTATTTACCAAAGATGTACTGTGCTTGGGGGACAAACATTTTATAAAGCCTTAAAAAAGAGGCAGGTGATAGGTACAGGCAATGTCAACTCCTAAAGGGTGAAGCAGCCCGGTTCAAAAGCAAGTGAAGAAAAAAAACAGAGCTCATCAACATAGCCCTACTTGGCCAGTCTCCATTGGATCTGTCTGGCTCAGGGGCGGACTGCTATTGTTGTGAGGCTGTTACAGTACTGCACTGTATGTCCTCCATATCTGGCCATCTTTTTGTATTTGACACCATATTTTTTGTTGTTGTTTGCAAACACTATGTTGATTAATTGAATCATTTATATCATGTATGTTTGAATATAGAGATTAGCGAATTCAATGGGATCCCTTTTTGTGTATTTGTTAGTTTTGTTTGCTAACACCATGTAAATTTATTGAATCATGGGAATACAGAATACAGAGATAGATTGTATCATGTTTAAATATAGAGATTAGTCTTGGTGATTGTGTTGTCCTTGTGTACAATTTTACATGTTTAATGTGGTTGAGAATCACTCAGCAACGCTGGGTATATTTTTTCTAGTTTGCCATAAACAATTCTCTGCTAGCTTATATCTCTCAGCAAGCTGGCTAAGGTCTTAAAGTGCTCAAAGAGCAATGCTACAACAAACTTTTGTAGTTATTAGTGAAGTGTAAGGGATGCCTATGCCCATATACAATTTATGCATATTAATTAATGTTTAAATAACGACTTATGTATTTATAAAGTCTATTAATTAATAAGCTGGTAAGGAAACAAGAATGACTTTCTGTTGTACTTTACCTGATTAATTTAGACCTAGGAGTTTATTTAAATAAATTTAAAAAAAGGAAAAGAAGAAATATAAATAGAAAAGTTTAGTTAAAAATATATGAAACAGTAATAATAGAGCAACAGAATATAATTAATTTTAATTTGTTAACCAAATATATTACTGCTACTTTTACTGTCTATTTTCTAATACTTAGTCATTCTGAGTTGAATGATTTGAGAAGTATGCTTGGTTAAATTATGATATAGAATTGAGCACTGGATTCTATTACCTTTGAATGAGGACCTCATCAGTGGATTTCCCCTACATTGTTCCATCCTTATGAATGTATATTCCATTGTGCTAATCATGATTTCATGGGGAAGTATGGTATATTCAGAAGGGTATGGGGGGGGGGGGGTTTATTGTTTCCATCCGTAGGATAGGTATTTTTAAAAATAATAGTACAGATAATTAAAAAAAAAAAGAGTATTGATGGTATCCTCAAACACATGCGTGAAAACATATTGACATGGTTGGGTGAAAAGGAGGCATTACAATGGATTCAAACATTAGTAATTTCTATATTTTCCCTCAAGCTATTCCTAAAACTTTTAATATGTTATTGAGGACACTTTTATGATTATAAACAACAAAATACTTTCTGTTTCAATTTCTTTGAGTTTGTCATAGAAGTTCTTCATGTAATTCTCCTGGACTACAAAGTATTGAGATAGTCTGTAACATACTTATTAACAATATTTATCACTCCATCACCAACTATGCATAGTTTGAATGTATCTCTATTGTCACTGTTAGATGCCCTGGAGGCAAGACTGATTGAACCAACAAGGAAAAGAAGCAAACACTTCATCTGTAAGATGTGCACCACAGAAGGTAATTTGTGTAGTGTATATATGTGATATAGTTATTATTATAGTAGAATATATGCAGACGTAGCATTTGATTTTATGTAACATCCTGTTAGTTGTACTTGGAATGCATATTTGGTTTGTCAGTGATCAATTTGTGGCTGTGTGTGCCAGTTTCTTTCATGCTCAATGAATTAGCAGATAGCATTAGAGGAAGACCAGAGAAGCCTCACACACCCACACACGTACAGGATGTTTTTTTAGCCACAAGTGTCACAACTACCACCACATGCATGATGTCACCACAGCCTCATTTGCCTGCATCTTCTGCTGCAGTAAAAGTTGCTTAACCTTGCTCCTCGTGTAATTTGTCGATGGGAGATTTATGTAACAACCATCCCACACCCTCCCCAAGTGCTTATGCCAAATATCCCAATCGCCCCAGTGGTTCTCTAAATCCAGTAGTTATGCACAGATAGAAAAAGAAAGGGAGATAGGCGAAATAATGCAATTCAAAATTTAACTATATGTAAAAACCGTTCAATACCCACTCCAATTGCTCATGCCAAATTTCACTCCAATTGGCCCAGCATTTATCAAAATCCTGTGACAAACAGACAGGCAGACATAGGGATAGGCAGAACTTGAATCAGTATGTATTATTATATATTCCATATATATGAGAATGAGAAAATGGGAAAATGTAAAAAAAAAGGGGGTGAGGTACTTCTTCTCTATATTGTTCTTGTTACTTGGGTGCCAGGCTTTCTGCAATTTGGTAGCATTAGTATCTGTGTTAACGCCATGCATGATCTGGTAGAGTTTCTACTGGCTATGTCCAAGACTCTTATTAATAGTTTTATTTTATTGAAAGCAGAAAGAAGAAAGTTGTAACTCTCTGAAAGGGAAGTATACAATGAACAATACTGGAACTATTCAACCATAAACCTGCTCGCTCAATAGCTCAATGGTCACTAAGATGGCGTAATATATGCGTAATATGACGTATATTCCTGAGAAAGTTTCCTAAGAAGAACAAGATTAAACAACAAAGTAACATTTAAACTCTGCAACAAACTGCATGAGATCATGGGTAAAAAATAATGGTTTAGGGTTGCACGGCAAAGTACAGTAACAAGAAAGCTGTGACTTCTGAATCTAGAAATTGTTTGGATAAGTCGGGAGCAATAAAATAACAATACAGAAAATGGTCATAAAATACCAAACTAAAATAAAAAATAGAATAAATTAAGAAATAGAAGTGCAGCTCCTCCGTTCACCAAGTCCTTGCAGCTGCACATCAAGCTTGTGAGAAAGTAGAGCTGCATATCTTAAGCTTACTCAGCCAAATCACATAATCTTTATCATTTCAATTTTTCCTCCCTTTTTTCCCCCTCACTTGATGAGTGTAACTAAAATCACCTCTATGCTATTACTTGGTGGTGACAAGGTTGACAACTATGCAGCCAGGTGAACATTATTATTTTAAAAAAAAATAAAAAAAAACATTAAAAAAATAAGTGGTTTAGTAATAGTTTTTGCTTAGAAGGTTTTTACTGAAATGTAAGGGAGCTCAGATGGAAGCAGGGGAAGAAGAGTTGACAGTGCATTGACTGTTTTTCCTGAAGCTTATGCAGTGGTCCTTATTAGTTCTGCCTAGTCCCTGCTTGAACAGTACCAGAGTTGGGCATATTGTTGAAAGGGAAGATTTATCTACTGGTGTCAATTTTGTGAGAACTTCCAGGAGCTAGGCTGCAAGTTTAACCTATTTTATGGATAGGAAAGTTCTCTGTGTTTTTTTGTTGTATTTTGAAAAAAGTAACCCATGTCATTTATTTTTTGATTAATGAAAACCTCACAGTTTTCAAGTATTTTGTCCGCTTTATATCTTGAAATTCTTTATTGAATCTTTGACCAACCTCTATTACTTGGTTACCCTTGAAGATATTGAAGCTGAGATCATCACTGGAAAGGTGTACCATTCTTGAGTATGTATTTGCTTCACTTTATCTGAGGATGATACCCCTGAAGCAGATGCCTGGAAATTTTCATCCACAGCTCTGGTACTTCCTATGTATTGCTTATGGGCCTCTATCAGTTCATAGCACTGATAGGGTTCAATGGTAACTTCCCTTTCCTTGGCATGATGCTGTATATCTGAAGAAATTTTCAAATACTTAAATAAGGAATACTGTATGCAGATTCACTATTTATGCACTCTACAGTAACAAAATGTGTGGCTGTCTGACACACTCTATCTACTCTAACTGAAATACTTTAGCTAAATATGGTAAAATATGCTTTAGTTTTACCTGGTACTGCAGCTAATATCTCTCTATTGCAATGTTATCCCAAAATCTTGGCAACCAAAATCGTTATTTTAATGAAACTTATTTGTTTGTTGGCCAGTCTGCGAACTCCTCCCACAGTTCTCAAGCAAACATAACTAAATTTCCTCGTGTGTGTGTGGGAGGGGGGGGGGGGGATGGGGGTGAAGTTGAAACATATCCACACCCATTTTCATCTAAAAGTCATTTTAGCCACATTATGAACCAACTCCATTGTAAATTTACTTTTATCGTGTCGATTTATTGTAGAACTGTACTTTTACGTTACAGAAAGAGAGAGAGAAAATTTAATTATTTATTCATTTATTAATTTATTTATTGAATAGATAGATATTAGCTATGTTGGAATGGTCAATAAATTAGCATCTGTTCCTCTCGCTCGCTGTCAGTTGCCATTTATCTAGACTCCAAATCTATATTTCACGCTCTGCTCAATGGCTCTTTCTCAACAATTGACAAAAATATATAGTATAAGAGTGTTGTGTTTGTGTATACATATGCACATCTGTAAATAGTTCTTCCAGAATATAAGTTAATGTGAAAGTGAATAGGTCAACGTCAGAGTAATGAAGAATAGACATGGTTGAGGCACTTTAATTTCCTCTCTTGTGTATGGACTAGAAGTACTTGTCACTTGCAAAGTATTATTATACTGTGAAGCATCATATTGTGAAGCATTATTTACCTCATTTCATGTCTGGATCAGCGTCAGGATTTTCAATGCACTTATCAATGGAGTAAGGGTCTTTGGAAACATCTGGAGTTGAATTAATCTCATATCATTTCCTAGAATCCTTGAAAGATGAGACAAAATACACTGACTTATGTCATTTTAGAAGAACCAAGTGAAAACCGGGTGCACTCAGATATTTACACAACTGAAAATTTTAGCCTGGTAAGCAATCGAATGTCTGGCAGGAGATATCTAACACACAGACAAACCCCCAAAAAAATCAAGAATTATGGTAAATATATATAGCATTTGCAAATGTACTTTTAAAGATGTAAGATGTAACCAAAATACTGGTTTATTGGAAAATAGAAATCAATTCTGCTTTTTTCCTCTCTCTATTCTTATTTCAGTAAAAAAATTTTTGGCTTTCTTTGCTTTTGGAAATAAAAGATATACACAGGAGATAATTTCTTCTTAGAAATACTGATCAAAACTTTTGTGGCTTCTCATAATCAAGTTTTTGTTTTGATCCATTGTCATCATCTTCTCTTTCAGACAAATCTAATGACTTGATTTGCTGCAATGACCTTTTAGTATTATCTTAATCCACCTAATCATTCGTTTAACACACATGTCTATGTTGTCCTGTTTCTGTTGCCAATGCTTCCTTGTTTACTCCACTATTAGATTCTTTTGGAATAGTTTTCCTTCAAGAGAAATACTTATCCTTTCACTGTAGGTCACTTGCATGCTTTCAATTAGACAACGGGAGGTTATATTTTCCCAGTTGTGAGAAAACTATATTATCAGACCTAGCTATTAATAGCGTTGACTATCAATGCTGGCTCTACTTGACCTGCATGCAGCAGTTCATAATGGTCGTGTTCCAAAAATGAATGCAAAAAAATATATATATATATTCACTTTATATAATTTCTATTGAAATTAATGAATGATGATGATATTTCGCATGAAGTGTAAATGATGTTTTTACTGTAGCATGTATTTCTCTTATGAAGTATTGTGAAGTTCTCTTTTCTTTCTGCCATAGGGAAAGTTGAAACTACTACCTTTAGCAAAAAGAAGCATAAGTAAGAGCAACTTATTGTGGTAATAATTACTTATTAATCATGTTATATTTGGCATGTAGGGAAATTTACAGAGCAGGAAGAAAAAGCAAATGGGGAGACCTCTTAACTTTGAATGGCCTTAACATATAGTAATAATGTTGATTTTTATTCTTGTGTGATAATATATTAAGTTGGTGAAATCCACTATTAATTTAATGGACTGCATTTAAAAAAATCTAATTGAATGCAGTAGAAAAGTGGTTCGGACATTGAGTTATGAATTTTGGATCCTAGCATTGCACCATTGTAATATCATCATCGTTATTCAGATGATTATGAGAGTTGTCCTGGTTTGGAAAAATTACTAGGGCATTGCGTAAGGAAATGCAATATGTTTGCTTTAAAATACTGCAGTGGTTATGGGCATGTGATGTGAACTTTGGATCCCAGCATTGCACTATTGCGATATCATCATATCATTCAGTTCATTATGAGATATGTCCTGACTTGTGTAAATACCAGGGCATGGGGTAAGGAAATGCACACAATCATTCAGCTTCAAAATGTTGCAGTATTTAGACATGAACAAGCCAGTGCAGTAGAAAAGTGATTATGCATGATTTTTACACTTTGTACTCCAGCATTGCACTGCACCAGTTGGATGTTATTTTCATTTGGTCATTGTGAGATTGTCCTAACTTGGAGTAAATACCAGGGCATTGGGTAAGGAAATGCAATCAGTCTGTTTTAAAATGTTGCAGTGTCTGACAAGTGAATGCTGTGGAATGGACATGTGAAATGAACTTTGGATACCAGCATAACATCATTGAGATATCATTACGTGTGGCACACAGGTATAGGAGCACTATCATATGAATGGTGGTGGGGGGGTGGATGCATTCATATCTTTGTCAAGAATGGATTAAAAAAAATTTTTTTTTAAGTTTACTGAATGGAAACACCAAAGGTTGTTGGTACAACTAAGTGCTCTCATTGTATGGAACCCGAAAGTTATAAATGTGACCACAACTTCAACCTCATCTTAAGTATTCAAAATAATTATTTTGCTTGCCTAAAACACTGTTTTAATAAATATTATAGTAATTATTTGCTGCAGGTCTAGTGCTGACTGCTCTTGTCATTCAAATGATTATGAGACTTGTCCTGATTTGGGTAAATAACAGAGAGTTGGTAAGAAAATACAATCATTCAGCTTCAAAATTTTGCAGTATTTAGATATGAACAAGCAAGTGCTGGAGAAAGGTGATTATGGCACAGAGTTAGTAATGAACTTTGCACCCTAGCATTGCACCATTATGACAGCATTTTTATTCATTTCATTATGAGACTTGTCCTGACTTGGATAAGAGACCAGGGCATTGGGCAAGGAAATACAATGCTGCAGTGTTTAGATATGTATGGGGTATAAAGGTAGTTCTGGACTTGCAGTATGAACTTCTGATTGCACCATTGAGATACTGCTATGTCATTCTGATCATTTGAGATTTGACCTGACTTGGTATGTAGGAGCAAGTGTAGTGGGAGGGTGAGTATGGCATGAATTATAAACTTTGTACCCCAGCATTGCACCATTATGATGTCATATTTATTCAGTACTATGAAAATTATCTTTCCTGACATTGATATACCACCAGGGCATTGGGTAAGGAAATGCATTCTGTCCTCTTCAAAATGCTGCAGTATTCTAATATGTAGAACCAAGTGCAGTAGAAAGGTGGTAATGGGCATGTGATATGAACTTTGGATCCCAGCATTGCACCATTGCGATATCTTGATCATTCAGACCAATTGAGTTTTGTCCTAACTTGAGTAAATACCAGGGCATTGGGTAAGGAAATATATACAATCATTCAGCTTCAACTGTTGCAGTATTTAGAATGAACAAGCTTGTGCAGTAGAAAAATGATTATACACTAATTATGTTGTACCGCAGCATTACACAATTGTGATGTAATTTTATTCCAATCATTATGAGATTTAATCCTGACTTGTGGTAAATACCATGGCATGGGCAAGGAAATACAAGTAGTCTGCTTCAAAATGCTGCAATGTTTGGCATGAACAATCAAGTGCAGTAGAAAGGTAGTCTTGGGCATGCAGATATGAACTTTGAATTGCATCACTGCATCATTGAGATATCATTGTCATTAAGATCATTTGATAGTAGTCCTGAGTTGGGGTAAATACCAGGGTATTGGGTAAGGAAATGCAATCAGTCAGCTTTAAATGCTGCAGTGACATAACAAGTAAATGCATTGATGATGTCATTCACTGTCTGCATGAAAAATGAAAATGGGAATGCAAAGATTCTGAGTTTAACACCGAACAATTAGTTGGGTATCAATTAGGCCCACTAATCTCCTTCACATCTTGTCCACAGGAAATCAGAAGTCAATGTGTTTGTTTAACAGCTAATCATATATAGGCTATAGTGGGTTGCCTGACAACCAATAATTGATAACGTCATCCATTATGGCATGAATTCAGCCTTTGATATGTTCTTCAGTAGTATCCATAGCCTTAACTGGAAAGCACTATAAATAACAGACCATTTCTAGTTGCTATAAGAAGCAGATGTGCAATTTTTTTTTTAATAAATCATTGGGAAGATGAGTTGTAGAGATAAACAAGTGCAACTTGAAAGCAGGACTGAGTCCAGTAAGTATGTCAAGAAAACAGGCTATCTTATAAAGAGCCCATCTGATGGTAAAGGAAGGTGGAGAAAGAGATGGTTTATGCTTATGGATTCAGTGGAGGTAGTTCCTCTAACAGGCACACCAAAGAGGCAAGTCAGATTGGAGTACTATGATGTAGTTGCACCAAAGATGCTAAACGTGACTGAACTACCAAAGAAAAAAGGTATATAATTTGTGTGATTATTTAGGATCATTGCTTAGTATGCTATATCTATATTGCTCCAAGTATATCAAGTGTTAAGTGAATATAAAACTTCTTCAGGAAGTTGTCTACTTCTCTACTGTAATGACTTGACCTGATGGTTGAGTGCAATTTATAGTCTCCGTTTCTTGTTAACACAAATTGCATGCTAAATAGGTAAACATTGATAAAATGTAAGACAGAATCTAAAAAAGGGAGTCCTATTGGAATTATTTCAAATTTACTTATCAGATTAAAATGGCTCATTTGTCTGTTACCAGTTCAATCATTTAATAGTCACCTGTAATATCCTATTAGTTTGGGGCACTTACATGAATATGAAATCTGTTAGAAAAACTGTTGAGTATTAAAAAAGAAGCTATCACAGAAATATATCTTGTTAGTATTTCAATGACTTGTCTATGATGAGCTGATTAAGATTCCATTCTAATGGTCGGTTCCTTAACCTTAAATGTAAACAATGATTACTTTTTTTGTGTGAGTTCTTCCTGAAATATGGTTTTTCAATTCCACTAATCTAAATAATAACTCAAGGAACAGTTTGTGCTGGATATATTGGTTTGGCATTTAGGGTTTCTGTAGTTTTTATTTGTACTAGAGGAAAGCTGTTATAGAAATATATATATATATATATTTATTCCTAAGTCATTAAATTTTTTCTACATAATAATTTTTTTATTTTTTATTATCTATGTTTGGCTTGGCAGGAATGATAGACCTTCAGTGCTGTGTAGCAGTTGTTGCTCAGAGAGAGAAGATGAAAAACTACAGCCACATTTTTAACCTTATCATGTCCAACATGAGTGTACATCATCTTGTTGCTATTTCTGAAGAAGAGAGGGATGACTGGGTTAGTACCTTGAATGATTTTATCTTCGACCAACCAAAGGTATCGTAAATATAGTTAAACTCTATCATATTATATTTTTAACACAGACCACACTTCTTTGCTATCACCCTATCATGGATTATGTATGGTGTTATGAAGTGTTCAGGTATCAATGATTGGAATGGATATCTTGTTATCCTCAGGGTTTCATACAAATTATTTTTGTTATTTGGTGGGGGTAGGTGGGAGGGGGGGGGGGGGAGGTGAGAGGTGAGACAATGGAAGGGAGAACTAATTTTTTGCACCTTTAAATTCACACTATTGATAAGGTGCCATAAAGTGACTGTGTACAACTAAAGAGCATGCTTCTGATTGAAAAGCACATGTTTGTGAGTGGCAGTTGCCAATGATAAGTCCAATGGATAAAGTGTGAAATGTTTACCAAGAAAGCGTTCATTGGATTTGTCATTATTCTTAAAGCTGATCAGCTCATTTCAGAGTATCCTACAAATCAAAAATGACTCATTGATATCTTTAACAAAAATCCTACCTAAAAATCTTCATTTCAAGAGTTATTTGGAACCATGCCATCTTTGTATGCATACAGTGGAATTTTCCCTGAGTTATATTCTGGCCTAGGTCTTCCTGGCACTTCCAGTTGGAACAGGAGTCATGGAGATTGTTTTCCCAATGAAAATGATACAGAGAAAGATCAGAAGTTGATTGCCAAATGACAATTTTGCACATCTCATGGCAATCGCTATGAGGGTCCATACTTAAAAGAGGTTAACTTTGACAAAATTATTGACATTTTCAACGAAAACAACAGCAATAAAAATACAAACTAAAATGAACTACATTTTTGTTGAATTTATTGAATTGCTAACAGAATATAAAATCAATTTGTGATGTATTTTGGGGGGGGGGGGGGGGGGAGAGGGAAGGGAGATCTGGGTTGGTTTTTGGTAGGGGGGGAAGAGGGGGAGGGGGAGGGGACACCTTAGTGCTCTTCCACCTCTGAATGAAATGCTGCTCCTCCATTTTTGGAAATAAGTTTATGGTTTATGGTTAAATAAGTACTGTTGATCTATCCAGCTCTATTCACTGACTTATTCCTAGTTCCTGAGAAGATTTATTTTAATGAGGATATTCCTTCAACATATTTTATGATTCCTTGTCATGAATTATGTAGCTAGCTAAGGATAAGCAGCTACTTGTGCAGGTAAGGTTTCATTGTCATAAGCAGGACTTAGCAAGTTGACCCAGTGGATGTACATGTGTGGTGTGATCTGAAGTTGTAAGTCGGGCACCAGAAGCTCTATAATAGTTGTTGGACAATTCCTTGTGTGGGATTGCAGGAAGGTTAAGACAATGTTAATTTTTTTTAGTGATTGTCCAAATCGGAAACCAGTCTCATTCAAACAGTCGCTGGTCTAAAGTACCTCTTTTGCATTAGGAAACGTCAAGTATACTTCCTATTAAGCTGACAGAATAATCTTTCAACTGAGATTTTTAAATTAGTTTAAGTAGCTAATTTCTATATTTGCCCTCTTATATATGACATTAGATCAAGGGCTACAGTTAATTTATGGAATTAATTGTGGTTTACAAACCTTTCCTCTTTTGGACAATGGATATTTTTTTGTTGTTTGCCTGATACCTTTCAATGAGCATATACAGCAATGTGTATTCATCAGCGCCTGATTGAGCTGAGGTGTGAGACAGTGGGATGTTGAGACATACATACTCCCATGTCTAGCTCTTTAAGAACACATGCATTAGCTATTACACAATATCCTCTGAACTCATTTTAGCGTTCTCAGATGCGAGGGATGTGGTCACCTTATGATGAGCAAATATTGTAGTATTGACACTCAATAAAGGAAAGGGAATGTTAGGAGAGCCTGAAGGGATAAATAGGGAGATGACCCTTCATACTGGGATACTGAATATAATAGAACAGTGGTAACAAGGGAAGGGCCCATGTGGACTAGAGTGCACTCTACCAATGAGTTGCAAGAATATAATTTGGAGCTGCTGCACTTAAAACATTTATAACTACCAAAATTGGGTTTGCTTGATAGGAAGAATGTAGGGCCAGGCCTGTGGAGAACTGGTAGTAGGCCCAGGCCTGTTGAGAAAAGTAGGACCCATTTCAACAACTCATCTGATAATTCATGATTTGTGTTAAATATTGGCGGCAATAGTTTTAATGAATTTGGTGGTCAATTTTTCTTCGGAAGGTCTGAAAAATAATGCTAACAAAGAATGTAAGGGAACAATTTTATTTTGTGCTAGATCTCATGGTATTCAAACTAAGGGCTATTGGTGTGCTTTATGGATGCTCTATCCATCGAGGTACTGATCAGCCAGCTCCATAGTTAATGAAAGGGCTCATTGCACCTACATCTATATTAAATTGATTTTGAAGAGGCATAGTGTATATTTTGTGGACAATCAGTACAGAATGAAAGATCTCCATAAAACAATTGTGAAATGAGGTATCGATGGCAACTAATTTTATTAAGATGTACATAACAATAAAGTACTCTAATAGGAAATAATAAATTTGATGGTTTATTCATGTTTATTCTGCACTAGCAGACATACTTGGTGTTGCCCAGAATGTAACATGTCCACATGAGGAGGTGTGATGAAGTTTGACCCAATCTATGTCCAAGGGTTTGGTGTAAGTACCTTTTTTGTTGTTGCATTTTGATGCTCCAAGAAGAAGAGGTATGGCCAGGTGGGACCAAGCCCAAGTCTCTCCCTGAGTCATGATATGTGTGCATGCCATGTTTTCAGTGTGAGTTCACAGGGTTTATATAATTATACTGTATACCATTTTTTTTGTTGCATTTTTTTGTGCCTGATATGCCCACAGGATAAGGTGTGTCCAGGTATTTTTTTGGGGGGCTAAAAGCCATCTTTCATGTTGAATGTTTCTGCACTGAAGAGTGAGTTTCATTTGGTTTGGTGGTGAAGTGGATACACGTACTAATATGGATACATACATATGCACACATGTACAAACTAGGAAAAAATGTGGCCAGGATTGACCCAATAAGCCCTTTTTATCAGCCATTTTAAGAAGAAAGCGAAAAAAAATAAAGATGAGAAAGAAAAACAGAAGGGGGAAAGAAAAGAAAGCCCAGTCCAGGGTTCAAACCGCCGATTTTCTGCTATGGAAATCTGTGTTTAATTACTTGATCATCTTTTTTTTTTATACACTTTTTTCCTATGGAAAATTTGAATTCTTTTTTTCCCCACCAGGATAGCCATTTTCCCACATCAATTTTAAAAGTCCATGTTATAAGTTTTCTGAAGACCTGTGCTCATGCCTTAGTTCAGAAAAATATGTCCATTGGATTGGCCAGATATGTGGTAATCACATTTTCACATTCAAAAATACTTTGTGTGCTTTCCTTTGAACAAATTCATCAATTATACCAGAATATTCAAGAAACTGTTTTCTTCATTATTGTTGATGTTTTAAATTGTTAATCCATTCAAATGTTCCAGACTTAATTAATTTAGGGCACTGAAGTTCCACTCATTAGAGACCAAATTGTTGGCAAAGACACAAAAATGTGGAGTGAAATGAGGATTTTGGGGAAAGCATTGCCAATTTGAAGTTCAATTTTCATCATAAATTTTCTTCGGTAACAAGATATCGAGTTTTCACATAAAAAAATTAATTTTAATGGTCAATTAATTTCAATCTGCCTTTACCTAAATGTGATGCTAATCGTGTGTGTTCCCATAGAGTTATTGTCAACATTCAACCTGCCTCAATCCAGTATGATATTGATCTAGCATGTTCTGATAGAATAATTGTCAACCAACTCCAACCTATCTCTACCCTGTGAAGTTGATTCAGTATGAAATACCAGAATCTATTGTCATCCTAGTCCCACCTGTCTCTATTAATTGTGTTGTGAACAGAAGAGTGAGTGTACAACTCCCTCCTGTACCAATATCATATGTTATGAATAGCCATAGTCATACTCTATTATCTCCTCAATACACACACTCACACACACTCACACACATATACGTGCACAAACAGGATGCAGAGCACAGCTGTGCACAAGAAAATCTTACAAATTCAGTTAGCTCAGACACTGTGTCTACTACGAGTTTGCGTTATAAACTCAGCAAAGATGATCATTTCATTCCTTCCTTGAGAGCAACTGCTGGGGATGATGAACTATATAGCCACAGTGATGAATATGCTGCCAAAATGACTTGGTATACATCGATTGATAATAGGCGAAGAAAATTGAATAATCGTAAAAGGACAATGCTAAGTCATGCCATGACCGTGGCTGTTTTGGATCCTGCAAATCTTCCTGCAGTGGATGCTTCTTCTTCTTCTCATGAAGTACCGGAGGAAAGTGTCGGCTTACTTCAGATTCAACTCAGCAATTGGAACATTACCATGATCTCAAGATCAAATGTCGAGTGAGCAAATAATAACTTTTCTTATATTTGTGCATATTATTTCTGTATCATTACCCTGTCGGCATTAATAGCTGTTGCCGGTTTTATTGTATTTCTTCTTTTTCCCCTCTCTAATCAATGCCATCTATTTAGAATTGGAGATGTCATCAGCAATGGAAACTTCACCAAGACTAATCACGGTGTCTGTCAGATTACCCCAGACAAAGAGCAGAATGTTATCATTAAGTCTGACACGAAAGATCAAACAATGATTATGAAGGAAATTATCACAATATGGCAGCTTTTGCACCCAAACATCATTATGCTTCTTGGTGCTGTCTTGGTGGATTCTCCAGTAAGTAATTTAAATGTTTCCATGATTCCCGACCTTGACTGGGAATGTTTTATTCAATGACGGGAGATGGGCATGGCACATCATCTTCATACTGTCTTAAACTAGATTGAAATTAATCATCACTCTGATGAGTAAAGTTTTAAGATTCATAATGTGGTTTAGTCCAGTCCTCTTGATAAACTATGTTTTTCCAGTTGAATACAGCCAGAGCAGATCAACAAACTACAGTAATTTAAATATCCAAGTATATCTTCTGGGAATGTTTTTAGAACCCAAAAAAAATAGCCATATTAGTTTTGGGCTAACAGAAATGTTCTTGGAATTTCCAAAAGTAATTTTTGACCATACATGTTTATATAGGTGCTATAGAGCCAGTTTGAACTCATTTGACTAGCCATGAGCATAGTTAACATTTGCATTAATGATGGTTCCCAATACACAAAGTGGGGATGAAACATATCCTCATTTGTAAGAGTTTTGATGGATTTGTTTCTTAACTTTGGTTAAATTAAAGACATCTCATACTATAATATTATTTTACGACCTTAATTGGACAAGTATGATAGATGGTAAAATGCCTGTATATTTCATTGTTTGACTGATTCCATTCTTCACTGTTGTAATTCATTGTCAATCAACGCCAAATCTGCATGTCTTTTTTAAAAAATTACTATCATTTTAGTACAAATTAATGTGATGCTACAGTCAAGGAATATTTGTTCCTTCTTTTATATTTATTCATTCACTATTTATTATTTCAAGAAACTCCTTGTGATGGAATTTTGCAAGCGAGGAACGCTAAAGGATGTGCTCAGAGATCATCTCAGGTAATGCCGTTAAAGTATGTTAGCTTTCTCGACTCGAATCTCTCTTCCTTTTAGTCTTGAGTTGAACTTAAACATGTATCTTTCAGTAACCAAGGTGACCCTGGGCACTATGTTTACAGATTACTAATTGTACCTATATTTATCCATACATAATGGAGTTTTCTTTTGTATTCAATCATGCCATACCACTGATTCATGTATACACACTTGCAATAAGTGATAGAAAAAGGTGAAATTATTTGATACTATAAGCAGTTGATGCTTTATACAGCTAATTTTAAATCTTTTGATTTGTATACCTATGTCTTCATTTCTATTTCTACTAACATCATTTTGATTTTTGGCATCAGATAAGTTCTCATGCACAACATTAAAAAAAGTATTTTCGCAGGAGAGAGAAAGAACCCATACACACACTGATGTGGCAAAAACCACATTTTTATTATTAAAACTACAAAATTGTATATATTATTGCATTAGCACAAAGGAAGTCAGACAATATTTTAAGAATCAACTTCCCTGGATGACTCAACTAAACACAATATAGTGCTCACCTTGATGCTGATTTAATATATCAGCTTGATAAATAGTTATTACCTTTGGAGCAAAGTTCATGTACAAAACAAAAACTTCTGGAGAGGTATAGCAGGTGTGGTGCCAGAAATGGAAGCTATTAGCAGAAATTAGTTTGGTTCAAGTGATAACACATATCCGCATTTAGTTATGTGTTATTTTATTCAGGAATTCAAAGAAACAAACACTTGTCATGTTTGACAAGGATGTGTGATTCCTTTCATAAAATTATGGGTAGTCTCTCCCAAATGTGTTGGTTGCAATGAGCTGCAGTAAGCATACATTTATAAAGTGTTACTAAGCAACCCAGATTGATACTATATTCTTTAACGAACTGAGTGAATAATGCGCTAGTTTGTGAGCCCTCTCTGTTAAAATCTAAATAAAATGTCCTTCAAAGCTGCACAATATAGTCAGTGATCTAAGGTTTAATATATGTATTTATACTTTAGGTTATTGGAAACGAGTATTACCAAAATGGATGAAGTGAAGTTAACTTTACTGAAGTACAGCAAACAGGTGGCATTGGGACTGAACTACCTGCGAGATAAAAAGATAGTGCATGGAGCTTTCAAAGCCAGCAACATTCTCGTATCCAATGATGACATATGCAAGGTAAAGTGATAATAGAAATGTGTGTTATAGCTGGATACACTCTGAGTGAAGGTGTCCTCCTTCCATCTATGTGGGGTATCATTTAAATTCTATATTCTTCATATAGCATGCACAAAATAATACTTGAAGCCATTTTATGTGGTGTAGTATATCTTGTGTACAATTGATATTTGTAAGAGTAGCATATATAGTGATAAATAGTAGTAGTGTGTAGAATGGCCCCATATAATAGCCTTGTTTGGTGGCACTGTACTCCTTTAGGTGCACTGTAGTAGCTCCATGCTGGTGTGAGTCACCACCAATATACTCTGCAGTTCCTTAACTATGTTTGCAATAGTTTAACCTTTGACTTTGGATGTACATAGTAACTCAGAAACTGGCTTGATCTTCTCCATATTCTCATAAAAAAAAAAAGTTTCTCATAAAAGACGATTCCTCTAATAAACATTTACCCAGTTGTTTATTAGAGGAATTGTCTTTTATGAGAAACTTTTTCTTTTTTTTTATGAGAATAGAACTTGCATGCAAGACACAGTTATATGTATAGATATTTGAAGGGTTTTATAGCAAAAATATTCTAAACAACTCAGTTTAACTTAACTTAAAGAAAATTATATCTCTTGTCATTGTATAATTGGTAGAATCACAAGATATACTGAATTATAGATATCAGGATTTGGAGAATCATTGAAAGTGAAAGATGAAGGCTACCAGCTGATTGACACTGCCTTCAAATTACCTATACAATGGACAGCACCGGAGGTAAGTACTTATCCAATGGGAGTAACTTAAGACAGGAGGGAGGAAAGCAAATATATGCATGAGGTGACCGATCACCCATAATCTAAAATATTGAAGATATATGGCAAGCAATGTATTATATTGCAGTACTCATGAGACCTGTACCATGTAGTATGTCGGTGGTACCTGTTAGCTTATATGGCTTTATATTACAATGCTTCAGAAGAATTTACTCCTCCATTACAATGTGGTGACACAGAAGTGTTTTTTTAATCTAACTACTTAGTCCAGTAGAAGACATTGATTCACTGATGTATAATATACACTATGAGATCAGATAAGGTTATGGGAGTGGGTGTCATGGTCATCAATATGCTCCACTCTCACTGTGTGTGGTAATGTGCATAGTGATGTGTATTGTAATGTGTATGGTGATGTGTGTGGTGATGTGTGTGGTGATGTGTGTGGTGATGTGTTCTGATGCAAATTAAAAAGCCATAGACCAGAGATAAAGTAACCATATGTGTGCATAGATAGATAGATAGATAGGTAGATAGATAAATAGATAGGTAGATGGGTAGTTAGTTAGATAGATAGATAGATATGGATATTACACACAACTCATTTGAAAGGGCTTTACCACAATGTCTGTACCATATTTTGGATGTAATACTTCTCTCATGCTACCACAATTAAATGTTACCAAGGTCCTGAGCTAGAAAAACGGCATGTATTTGTAACAATTTTTCTGGGACAGCCTAATAATAAACAAAAAATTTATTCTGTTACTACCATTATTGTGTAGAATGTGATAGGGAAGTATTCATACTTGATATATTGAGGAATTTTGTCAATCTCTATCCTTTGAAAATTTTAGAGACATTTTTGGTGCTTCAACCTTGTACTTCTAATTTATACATAGAATATGTTGAATTATTACATCACTAGTAATTTTATTTTTTTAAAAACAAAAAAAAAAACAGCAACTTCTTATTCTGTTTTTCTGTTAATGTGTAAGTATATTTGATGGAATAACTAATGAATTATCCTTTTTTTGGGGTCACAAATGTGTATGACTAGTGTTTATGGTGTACATACATATCATGTGTTTATGCTTACTCCAGGCTCTCCTGAACAAGTGCTACACATCGGCCAGTGATGTCTGGAGTTTCGGGATAGTTCTTTATGAGATATGGTCCCTTGGACATGAACCATATCACAATATTCCCACAGAAATGGTAATTTATACCCCATTTCCTTAAGGGATATATTGCTATTCAAAACTTTCCATTAAAATTATAGATTATTCAGAAAATATTGAATGGGTTTCGTCTTTTCTCTCCTCCTGGTGTGCCGAAATATATCTACCGACTGATGATAGAGTGCTGGTAATAAAAATAACAATTAATAATAAATATATTTTAATAGGTTTATATAATTAAGACCCTATTTTTATTTTTTTTATGCATTATAGCTTCTTTTGTTACATAAAAAAAAAGATGTTAGTAAAAAAGTAATTAACTTTAAGATGCCACATCAAAGTCTATAACTTAATTTAATTCAGTATGTTTTAGTACTATAACAAACAACGTGTTCTTTGCCACAGGCACCCAACACCTGAAAAAAGACCAGCCACTGAATGCACAGTGGCATGTCTTATTCAAACTGATAATGATGTTCTCTTAATGAACAAGCTTCCCAAGAAGGTCAAACAAAGGTCACAGTTGTTAAAATCTGCTTACACCTTGGGGTCGGACATCAGCTGTGGGGAAATCCTTTACCACGATTTACAAGAAGCTTATAATGAGGAAGGGGAGACAAAGAGGTCTACATCTCTCAGTGGCAATAAGAAGGTAAGATAATTTTTGGACCAACTTAACTAATATTTTTTCGAATTTAGCATTTCTATGCTAAGTAATTAATAAGTGGGGAGCCAAAAATGGAATAACATTTTACTGAGTGGTAGTACTAACAACATTCTAAAGGTTGGACGAAATCAGCAGTAAAATATATTGTAGTTTGAACATAAAAAATTCTCACTAGTGCAACCCTGTGTGTGCACACACACACATACATGCACAACAACTTTCAGTTTGTTGACTTCACATATTTTGTGGTCATTATTTTGAATGTGGTCATTATTTTGAATGTGGTCATTATTTTGAATGTGGTCATTATTTTGAATTTTATTATATTTGCTATACTCCCTGATGGATGGAATGTAGTTTTATTTCTGTTTCATCATTTTTTTCAGAAGTATAGACAAAAGGTAATGATGGCTGATAATAAATTAATTGATTACAATGCAATACTTTTTTCTGCCTGATTAATATTGTTATTAATCACCCAATATTCTCATATTATGTGATTGATCTTCAGTAGTGACCTCATGAATAATCTTGCTAGTTCAAGGCATTTTTACCTGCAACTATCACTTATAAACAATATCAACAACACATGTTAAGTATGCATCTTTGACACACAAAAATATTTGGAGTCTCATATTTTATGGACGTAATTCATTTTCTGCTGAAATTTTACATTCAGGGTTCAGGTGAAGGTGAGGATGATTCACATCTGTATGAAGAAATACGTCGTATGTCAAATGCATTAGAAGCCTGTAAGTCTCCAGTCTCGGAGGATCACTACTGGAATGACCTCTATTGGAACAATTCTTGCTTACCTTCACACATCTGTAAGAATGACTCTCAAATGAGCTCCTCCCCACAGATCTGTCCCATAGTTAGTTCAGGAGATCCTTCACAGTTAGATGAATATGTATACTGGAATGATCCGTTGCTACCCCCAGTCAATTTGGATATAAAGAAGAAAGCACTTAAAACCTTGCTCCCCAAAGCCAAGACAGACTCTATTAGCAGATTGTGGAATAACAATTCTTCCAGTGAAGATGAGTCACCAGCAGATTCAGTTGCAATTGACTGTAAGAGAAAGAATGCTTTGATTGCGAAAACACGCTATGCATCCAAGTCATCCAGGTTACCAACACGTTCTTCAAATCAAAGGTCAAAATATTATGCTGCAGTGTCAAACATTGGACCAAAGAGTTTACATAAGGTTTCCAGTCTTTCAAGATGTTTCTCCACTCCTTTGTTGTCTCCTCTCCCAGGAGAAGAAGAGCAATTCCCTAATGAATGCACTGTTAAAGATGAACATCAAAGCATGTCCGCAAGTTATGGTTCTTTGTTGTCTATTATAAAAACTGATTCCAAAATGCTTGACACAAAACAGTGTTACTACAATGCCTCTGCTCTTGCAGTATGTGAAGAACCTTCACATTTTACTACTCTAGCCAAAAAATCAAACAGTCTTTCTCGTGTTCCTTGCTCAGGAATCGCATCTAATTGCACACTTTTGTCAGCTGAAGGTACTGAAGAATCACAAAAAATAAAATCTGAAGGCAATTGCTGTATTGGAGAACATACCCATGAAAATTCATCATTGTCAGATTGCCCAATGCCTACTGCTTCTGGTAATGGAAAACCAGTTCATGCTTGTCCGAGATACTACAATACATCTGCTATTGAAGTGCTTCGACAGCTCAACAATATTGTGATCTTGTCGGAGCCACAGTATGCCTTGCCTAATGTGGAGGAAAAATCTATTGATGAAAACAGGGTCTCTAATGGTTATTACAACATATCTGCAACTGAAATCCTTCAACAGCATTCAGTAGATGATTCATCAGACCCATATTATGCCTTGCCCATTGCTGCTGAGGAAGGAAAATGTGTTGATGAAAACACGGTTGCAACTGAATACTACAATGGATCTGCAACTGAAGTGACTGAAGTGCTTCAACAGCATGATGTCATGACGTTGTCAGAACCAGATTATGCCCTACCCAATACTACCAAGGAAGAAGAAAGTGCAAATGAAAAGAGGACCTCAGTTGGTTACTACAATGCAACTCAATTGCTTCTACAGAACAATAATGAAAGATTGTTGGAGCCTGATTATGATCTACCCAACACTAAAGGGGAAGGAAAATATGTGGATGTAAACAGAGCCTCCAATGATTACTACAATGCATCTGCAACTGAAGTGCTTCGAAAACACAATGCCAAAAGTTTGTCAGAACCAGATTATGCTCTACCCCACACTACAGAGGAGGCAAAATGTGTGGATGAACACAGGGCTTTTACTTATTACTACAATGCATCTGCAACTGAAGTGCTTACAAAGCACAATGTGGAAAGTGTGACAGAGCCAGATTATGCTTTACCCATTGCTTCTGAGGAAGGAAAATGTGTTGAAGATGCTATTTGTACTGATTACTACAATAGATCTGCAACTGAAGTGGGTTCACAGCATGATGTGGTTATTTTATCAGAGCCAGACTACGATTTTCCTATTACTTCTGAGGAAGGAAAAAGTATTGATGAAAACACAGTTCGTACAAATTATTACAATGGATTTGCAACTGAAGTTCCTCAACAGCAGAAAGTCAACATTTTATCAGAGCCAGATTATGACTTGCCCATTACGTGCATTTCAAATAACGAATACTACAATCTATCTGCAATTGAGGCAGTTGGACAGTGTGACGACTTCTCTGATAATAACTTGAAGTGCCCGGTAGTTGCTCCTGAGAACAGTATTTTAGAACATACTTATGACAACTGGGATTGGGGAGAAGTGTCCATGCTTATGGACAAGGCCAAATCTGTTCGAAAGGATATTCCTGAACCTGAAAAGTCCTGTAACAATGAAGCACATGCTCTTCACTATTACAATTTAAGGGATCGTGCATGTGCAATAACCAAAGGTGCAAGTCCTTCACAGTGTGATGTAACAACATTGGTTCATATAACTCCAGCCTATGGTGGCTCTCCTAAATTTGGACCAAAGAAGCCGATGCCTAACATCAGAAGATGTGTGAAGAACAACTGTAATTCTGAAGTTCAATCTCAGTCCACAGGACAAATGAAGGATGAATTAGAAAGTGGACAAAGTCCAGTTGAAGAAAAGCTATTCCTACCACGTTCAAGTGCGATGAAGAAAAGTTCAAGCTATCCCCAACCCACTTCTCATAAACTTAAGGGAAACCCTTCACATGTCATATACACTTTGAGTAAGCAAAAATTAAAATGTCTCAACAACTCCTTTTTGGAAACTAAGCCCATCTCAGGTTCTCCTAAGAAAACTGAAAGCCCTTGCCATGTCCCTAACACTAGCTGTAACCCTCAACATAAAAAGAGTACCTCACTAATCTTAGATGATACATCGTCTGAGCAGAATATTGAACGAGAGAGAGAAAAGCCAACTTTATCTAATCCTCCAAAATGCTCTAGTGATCATTCTTCCAAATGTAAGGAGAAAAGTTTTCAAAAGGACAGCTCTCCTCAGCTAACAGAAGTAAGACAAAACCCTGACAACAAAACAAAGCAGGAAAACATCACTATATCTTTTTTTAAGAAGAAAAATCTGTTAGACATCTCCTCTGAGCTAAAAGAAACCAATAAACGTAAAGAAAATCACAGTATTCCACACCTGTTAAAGTCTCAGCTAACCAGAGTATTTTCAAGTCCCCTTGCAAGCACAGATAATCCCACACCACCATCCAAAGTGAAAAATTCACCATCTCCACAGCACAAGTCATGGAAGAGTGATTCGCAATCTCCTCAGAACAAGTCGTGGACAAATACACCAAGTCCTAATAACTCACCTACACAGTCCCCTATGCTCCATAAGAAACCCCTTCTGCCACGAAGCAGTTCATAGAGATGTCAATTTACTATGAGATGTTCTCCATATCCTGGGAGAGGGAAGTATCACAAAATATGGAGTTTTGTACTATATAATTAAGATTAATCATCATTTCACTTTTTTTTAATTTTTTTATTATTCAGTATTGTCCGTCTTACACTATTCAAGTTTTGTATCATATATTTTCACAAAGATTAATGTTCCAAGTATGTTACTTTATAAAATATGAATATTAGATATATATATATTACACTTTTTACAATGGCAACAAATATCATGAATGGGTAAAAAAAATCCCCCAAGATCATGGAACTGAAGGAATGTATAAAAAAAGTTTAAATGAATATGGCTAAGTAATTATAGTGTCTATCATTATTGTCTGAATTTATTATCTATGTTGATGTTATGTTTACTTAATCTTTAAAACAAACTTGGAATGTATTGCCACTCTTTTTGCCCTGCACAGCTTATTTTTGAATTCCTGAGATGATTTTGGAATATATATTTTTTTGCATTATTAGTTTCACTACTTGTAATGAAATTTGCCCCCTTCTACCAAGTAATTACTGGGCACAATTCCACCCGAAGCCTGGGTTTTCTTTCTTCCCAGACCAAACTCAGTTTCTCACTTGAGCAAACTGGCTTCCTTCAACAACTGAGATGTAATCTTATATTAATAGAGCTAGTGGTGTTTATCTATCTATCTATCACTCTCTCCATCCATCCATCCATCCATCCATCCATCCATCCATCCATCCATCCATCCATCCATCCATCCATCCATCCATCCATCCATCCATCCATCCATCCATCCATCCATCCATCCATCCATTTATTTTTTTAAATTTATTTATTTATTTATTTATTTATTTATTTATTTATTAATTTATTTATTTATATGTGTACAATAAACTGCAAAATGGCTGTAAGGATCCCATTGAAAATTTGCAGATGTGATATTCAGGTAAGTGAAAGTAACCTCAGCTATGTCCCATTTGTCCAAACTCCATTGTTCAAGTGTAGTAACTGAAAGAAGCCAAAAAAAGGCTCTTCCTCATCCACCATTTTGTTTCCATCAAAGGGAATGTATAATTTTTCATGAACTACCACATCAAAGAGCCGCCAATTAATGGAAAAAAAACCCTATTGCTGCAAGTAACTTCTGCTTTTCAAGAGCAACTGAAGGTACAGTCAAGGAACTACTGATTTTGGAGAGCAGCTGAAGGTACAAAAATCAGTGCACACATAAACCTCTTCCCTCCCATTCCCCAACCTCTACTCACCACTATTCCTGTACAACAAAATTAATTCTTTGCACAACTAAAATAATGACTATCAAAGATTTCACTGGAGGATGAGTGTGGAAAGAAACCCCCAACCTCTACTCTCCACTACCCCTGCACTACAAAATTAATTTCCATTTATTTGAACCTTCACCACTTCTTTCTAAATTCAACATAATGTATTTGTGACCAGCCACCAATTCTATTGAACCTTCAACACTTCTTTCTAAATCAGAAGTAATGCATTGGCATTTTTATGCTGACATTTCAAAAATATCACAATGTATGATACAAAAGCAAAACCAGAAACCCAGAATGCTGCACTCCACAGTTTAGGGTTGACAAAGAAGCCAAGAAAACTAACTAGAGAAGATATACAACTTAAAGAGTAGATTATTGAATTTGTTACAAAAGAAGCCAAGAAAACTTACTAGAGAAGATATACAACTTAAAGAGTAGATTATTGAATTTGTTACAAGAAATTGTAAAAAAATGCCAGGAAAAAGATCATCATTAGGAAAAAAAATCCAAGTGCAAATGTACAAAAATTGAGAGATTGAGAGAAACACCACAAAATCATACCTTATGACTTCAAGCACTATCTAACAGGCAAACTGTAAAACACCAAAATGAGTCAGATGAACAACACCAAGCACGTGTACAGGACATATCCACCAGACAAGCAGTTAAACATCAGAATGAGACAAAAGATCAATACTGAACATGAGTCCAGGACATGTCCACCAGACAAGCAGTTAGATATCAGAACTAGACAGAAGATCAACACCATACACGAGTCCAGGACATGTCTACCAGACAAGCAGTTAGGTATCAGAACGAGATGACTCCATCCCCCCTTACTATCACTCACCACTATTACTGTACAATTAAATTAAGTTACTGTAGAAAACAAAACAACAACAAAAAAAACAAACAAAAAAAACCCAAAATAATGGCTATCAAAGATTTCAAGGGATGAACAGTGTTAGAAGAAAGCATAAAAAATGTGCCAAAAGAGCTTACTGCTAAAGGAGCCACAGACATAGTAATGATATGAAAATATTCCAGCAAAGATTTCAAACCAATCATGGTGGTGTGTGTCAACAGCTGGACTTCCCATCAACATTGTCTGGCTCATTTAAACTACAAATTTTTTAGCTGATGCATTCAAACCACAGTAGACGAGATATATTTGTCAAGTACTCATAAAGATGATTAAGTTTTCAATTAAAAAAAAAAAAATCAACAAGCAGACCACAAAAATAAACCTACACACCCAAGAAGAAGAATATACAAACATTAAATCTTTTGAAAGCATGTCTCAGAGCAAACAAAATGTGGTAGAGAAAAACAAACACACCAGTTGCCTAAACTTACAGCAGCTTAAATGATTACAGCATTTGCACAGATCTGCAAGACATGCCCACCTACTGAACATGTCCTCCCACAACAGATATTCTCATGAAAGACAAGACCACAACTACCACATGCCTTCCAGCAATACATATCCACCTGCATAACATGCCATCCTATAAAATCTGACCTCATGCCAGACGTGCCTTCCAGTTAGACATTCCTACTTAAAAACTGGTATTTCTAAAATACATATCCACTCATACTACACATACTCCAGCTGGACATGTCCACCTGCAAGATATGCCGTCATGTAATACATGAGTTCTTCTAATACATACCCTCCAGTAAAACCTATCCTCATACAGGGAGTGTTCTCCTATATGATGAATGATCCAGTAAAATATGCCATCCTGTAGAATATGTATTCCAGTGAAACAATTTGAACTGTAAGACATGCCCACCTATAATACATACCCTCAAGTAAAACATTTCATCCAGTAAGAATTGTCTTCAAGTAAAACAGAACATATAGCAAGATATGCCATGATAAAGACATGAACTCCACCAACACATGACTTCACACAAGACCTTTCCTCCTACAAAGCATGACCTCCCTTAAGACATATGCTCTCATAAGACATGTACTCCCATAAGACATGTCCATCCTTAAGACAATTTTGTGACCACAGCCCACTGAAGGTGGTCTTAGTAAGCAATGCAGCTGAAGGCCACAATTGTGTGCTAGTATATAATTTAATAACTTTAGAAACAGTACAGATTATAGATTTACAGATGGTAACACTATTGACTAATAACTATATAAAGTCTCTCCATCTGACTAAAAATACTATGTTCTGTCCTTTTATAATTTACAAGCAATCTCCCCTATGACATCACTATGTTTTCTTGTTAATTATCTGTGGGTCGGTTTGCGGTTTCGATATCTTGTTCTTTCTTCGACACTACTTTTCTTTAACCCAAACCATGCATACAAAAGTATGACTATAAAAACATTAATATTTCTGCAAACAATGCTGTACTTACATTTATATACTATATTTAACTATTGAAACAATCAGCAGAAGTACTCAAATAACTATTTAGTGTCTTTGTAATATAGTCAATTTTAGTTGGTTTTGGATGAAGATAATTATTTTTAAGGCAATTTAAAATATTATGAAAGCATACAATTCTATGAATATATGGCAAACTATTGAAGCAAATAGTTTATGTTATATTATGTGCCATATGAAGCACAGAGTTATTAGTACACCACAATTCATACACATCTCATTTGATTGCCATGCAACCAGTGAACCACATATATATATATATATATATATATATAATGTATTCAGAGTCCAATTAGCTAAATTGAATCGGTGTATTTTACCTGGGGTTCAAGATCTCTTTTTGAAAAACCTGTGCAATGATTGAGACATTGTTCTGGATTCCTCACTTAGCTTACTACACTTTTTTAAACTGTCAAGTTTACTGGCAGCTGCTTTCAACTAAGAACGTGTTTTGGGAAAGCTGCTATTGTGGCTGACTTGGTGAGTGATCTCCCAAATTTAAATTTTCATTGCCATTATTCTATAACTATAATGATTTTTTTTTCAGGTCAGAATTAGATAGTAGTTTACAGCTGTTGGCATTAGGTGTGCTGCTACTGTAGGTGACCTGGTGAACTGGAAAGTAATTAACTACCAACACCAAAAATCAACAACAACAAAAATAATAGATAAAAGAAAGTCAAAATTTCATTACCATCATTCTCTAAACTCTAGCTAACTGTTCTATTTTGTAAAGAAATTTGATAGTGCTTCAGGGCTGTTTTCTAAGACTGTGGTTATTCAAGTAAATTCATAATTTTTTAGCCAAGCAAAGCTGAATATCCCTGCTTAAGAAGAATATTTAAGCCTGTTTCAGCAAGCTATGGATTGATTGAAACAACAATAGAACTATTTCAGCAATGCCTTAGAAGTTAGTGAAATTTTGACCTCAGGTTAGCTATAATGTATGGCTAAGGTAAAAAAAAAAAAAAAAAAAAAAAAAAAAACATGATAAAATTAATAAACATGCCAAATTTCATTGAGCTTGGTAATTAGTTAGTGTTCCAAGTTACCAAATGACACACATAGCCACCTGATCTAAATGAAACATTCATGAGGATGTGCAGTTAGGTGCCCTAATCAATCCCTGAAAGTTTTGTGAATATTCCTCCAGAGGTTTGAATGGAGTTAAAGTTTGCATATACAGACACACAGAGAAATGGTGTGAAGGTCAGACAGTCCTAACAACTATTCAACCTCTTAAATCTTAAAGATCTGATCAGGAGTGTAACTTCATCTGGTAATGCATTGAACAGTGATCATCAGATATCGATGTATTTATTCCAACACTGGAACATCATGAAAGAATTTCAAGAAGATTTAAAGTAAGTGAAGCTACCTCTGAGTATCCTGACACTGTTTAAGATCAGTAGAGAAGGAAATATCATTAGGTGTTCAATTACATTGTAAAAGCAATTAAAGATGAATGTCATTAGAAAATGTAACAAATGCTCAATAAGCTGAAAACCATTTTGATAAAGAAAGATATTAGTTATGAAGTTATCACAAAAGTAATGACATTTTATTGTAGTAAGCTTAAAAAAACAAAAAAAAATTAATTCAATCCAAAGAAAGTGGGGGGGGGGGGGGGGGGGGGGGGTGGGGGCTTTAGCCTCTAAAGCCTCCCCATGTCTTCTCTTCAGTATAAGGGCAGTAGGCACTGTTATGTCACTTTTCTTCTGGAATGTAATTGAAATCAGTACTCATGCTCTGTTAGTAGGAAGGAAATTGGATATAGATACCACAACCAATAGTTAGACAACAAAAAAAAAGAGACATAGTCACATAGCTAGTTTGACTACAATTATATTCACCATACCAGAACATTTACATTTAACTGTGCTTGTCCCTTTAGTGGACTTTAGGGATAACACTAATAAAGAATTTTCTTTGGAGAAGTACTTCTGTACTTAGAGAGGTACATGTGTTGCTTTGGATGCCTATTACAACTGTAACTTCAATTTCAAGAAGGAAATACTACCCCAAGTGGCACTTGGAGCAACCACTCAGGCAAATGACTTCACCCTATTTCATAAACCAAGTGGGTGATTATTTGGGAGCGTATAATAACAGGGGAGTAAGGGGACTTGCATGATTACCGCAGGTACTACCAGCCACGCCTACTTATGGTATCAACACCATAGAAAATGTATTGGTATTCATGACTGGCATTGATTTTTTTTTTTTTTTTTTTTTTTTTTTTTTTTTTTTTTTTGGAACTGCAACTACAAAGCAGCTGGTGCTTTCACGTGCTTCAGGAATAGAAGCTATATAAAATTTTCAGCGGGCTGATAGCAAATTCATGAATGTTTAGAGCTTTGCTGTGGATAAAATGGTTCCTAAAAGTGAAAAAAAAGGTTAGTGGTGACATTTCAAGTGAGCTCCTAGCTAGTTCTAGGAACTCATTGGTTGGCTCTAGCAGCAGTGAGTGCAGACAGCAGTTGCCAGGAGATGGTGTGTGCCCAAAGTAGCTGCTAATTCTTTTCAAGACACTTAGGTAACACCTCATCTCCAAGAATTTCTGGATTGCCACAAGTGCTGCCCGGACAGAATGCAGAGAAATATTGCAGCTATTTCTGGGCCAAGATTAACTCTGGCAATTGTGTGCTGGCTTACCTCTACTTCCACCTGCCAATGAGTTTTGAGAACTAGCAACAATCTCTAAATGGTATGGTCATCTTTCCTTCACTTTCATGCTCCATTTCTCCACAATTATAGCTCAGATTACTCTGAAATTTGTTATCAACATGCAGATAATTTTATAAAATTTCTAAACCTATGGTATGGTGAAAACATGAGCTATTTTGCAGTTGCAGTTCTCAAAAAATAGCGTTGCCAGTCATGAACGCCAATACATTTTCTATGGTACTGGAAATTCACTGATACCATAAGTAGGCGTGGCAGGTTGTACTGGAGGTGATCATGCAAGTCCCCTATTAAATATTGCTACCAACTTCATGTAAATCTGAATGAGATATGATATGTAGATTTGTCTACAGTGTTCATCTGTCAAGGTTGAATATGATATTCTTTGTAGGGTGAGAAAATATATCATCCCTAAGGATTGATGATATACAAAAGAATCTAGTCATAACAAGTATATTGAACCTGAAAGATAGTTTGTTAAAGGGTTTCAAAACTTTTGCTAATAATTGTACACTAGGAGTGTTTATAATTGATTACCGACATTGCAAACATAATAGTCATACTATATATTTTATTTGTTTAAATTTCTTTTATAGGATTAATACTGATAACTTTTATGAACAAAGGCACAAATCTAAACCTATCGGATAAAACATGTGATTGACAAAATACACTACAAAATATAGCTATACTAGCAGACATACCCCATGTTGCCAGGGATATAATTATATGCCCACATTAAGTGTGGCCAAATATAACCCAGCCCATGTCCAAGAGTTTGGTCATGTACAATTTATGGAAATTTTAGCCTGACACTCCCAGAGGATTGTGTGGCCAGGTGGGACCCTGCAGTCCATCTCTCTCTCTCTCTCTCTCAGCCAAGCGAAACATCCTAGCAAATGAATAAACAGTCAGAAAGATTAGTTTGATGATATATTTCAAAGTTAGAAAACATTTTGTGGCAATCATTCCCCTTTATTGATTTCAAGAGAGAAATACAGGAACCCTCATGTAATCAAGAAGTTTTCCAACATTTATGTATACTATATATATATATATATTAGACTTCTTTTAGCTGCTTTGTACATAGCAGGAGTGTAATAAATGCCACATATCCTTGAAATACTAATTCTATAGATTTAGTCTCACAGTGCAATACATGGAAATGCTTGTGAATAGAAAAAAGTACAGGAGATGAAGGCAAGATTAACTGGAAAAACTTATTGACAAACAACAATGGTAACAATCACTGTTTATATAATCAGATGAACCACCATAACCAATAATATAGAGAAGTAACACATAATGATGGTATGAAATCTTGTGATGAACTAAAGCGACTGTATCTCTCACACAACAATATTGATTGTGATGGTGCAAAGCTCTAACTGATGCACTCAAAACTTTAATACTTCTGTTAGAGCTCCTGCACCATCCCAACCAATCTAGTTTGTCTGAGAGACCTGTTGCCTGTGTTCAATACTTCCAGTGTATACCTGAAACATCATTTTGGTCCTTGACAGATACTGTGATTCCAGATTAAGCATCTACTATGGTCATATTCAAGGTAAGATGACATATTACGTCAAAATAGTTCTTGCATTCTCCATGAATACCTGTATGAAGTTCAGATTTTCAATTCTCTTGTGTTAGCTAGCAAAATAATATATGAAGTAAATTCTACTGAAATTTGTCTCATAGATACAAATTATTACCCATTCTCTCTTGATGCAGGAAACTGATCACCCACTACAGCAGGACCAAAAATAAGCTATGCAATCAAAGATAGGCACACTGTTCTCCAGTCAATAAGAAACTGCACCTCCACATAGTAGATGTGCTATGGATACTTCAGTGTCAATTGACTGACAGGTAGTAGAATCAAAATGTGGTCTCACTGAAACTCTGGTATAACATTTTATGATCTCTTGGCCTGATCAAATCACCTCTTCAAGCTTTTACTAAACTTCTTCAAGTGGGAATCTTTCAGGAGTGGTTGCTGGAGAATATGCAAATGGACCATACAGAGAATATGTTGGCAAGACTTACTGCATATCTCACAAACCAGCTTTAAGGTCTTTTGAATATATTATTCTTCTTGAATGAATACTTACATAAATTTAGTCCTTCCTCATTCATTAACATGATAAACCCAACAAAAATATTCAATAAAACTGGAAAAGTGAATACATCTTCAAAGAGACAAGTAAAAGGGTATCTGCCATGGGATTCTTTAGGACAGAGAAATTATTTTCAAGCGCTTTTCCAGTGCCCCAGGAGACCCAGTTTGAACGTGAAAGTACAACCTGAAAGTGTGTACTTAGCAGCTAAAACTCTGAGTGAACAGATAGAAAAAGGTAGTGATAGTCAGGACAGCAAAGAAGTGAACCACCAGCAATACCTCCAGGCTAGGTGTCAGTTCGATATCAAATCGTGGCTTGTGCCATTTTGGCACTCCCCAGTTCCCAATCCCTAACATAGATACTATACCAACCACATTCCAATAACCGTGTCTGTAGTAGAAAGGATGAAATTGTAGGTAAGGATGAATTTGTAGGTAGGATTAAATTGTAGGTAAGGATGAAATTGTAGGTAAGGATGAAATTGTAGGTAAGGATGAAATTGTAGGTAAGGATGAAATTGTAGGTAAGGATGAAATTGTAGGTAAGGATGAAATTGTAGGTAAGGATGAAATTGTAGGTAAGGATGAAATTGTAGGTAAGGATGAAATTGTAGGTAAGGATGAAATTGTAGGTAAGGATGAAATTGTAGGTAAGGATGAAATTGTAGGTAAGGATGAAATTGTAGGTAAGGATGAAATTGTAGGTAAGGGGTCAGTAGTAGGTAGGGTTATGAAGTTGGCAACAGTTATGTGGTCGGTAAGGGGTATGTAGTTTGTTAGAATTGTATGGTTGGTAAGGGGTCTGTGCTAGCAAGATTTCTTGGCATCAAATGGAGATGGAAACCGAAATCAGGAATTCGGTGGAGCTCCTAGAAGGAGAATATGAAAAAAATTCAGCACCCAGTGAGGCGAAATCTAAAAGTGAACTGAGACCGTGGAATCCTATGTATAGCATAAAGTCTGAATTTCAGAGGCCTGAGAAAATAGAAGCAAATATTCCAGGAGAGACCGTCTTGAAGAAAGAGATAAACTTGTTCACTGGTGTTGCTTATGTTGCAGGTGGAATCATTGGCTCTGGCATCTTTATCACCCCAAGTAGTGTTTTAAGATTGACTCATTCCTTTGGCTTGAGCATGGTGATCTGGACTCTTGGAGGTGTTATGGCCATATTGGGTGGTCTGTGCTACATTGAATTAGCTCTGCTGGTCAGGAAGAGTGGAGCTGAGTACAATTATCTCAAGGAAGCTTATTCCTTCAGGAAGAAACATTGGACATTAGAACTACTTGGTTCCCTGCTCGCATTTGCATACTTTTGGACTTCAGTTTTAGTGATCAGATCTTCCTCTCTAGCAGTTGTTTGTCTCACCTCTGCTCATTACATGGTACGTCCTTTCTATTTAAACAATGAGGAACTTCCAGAGAAAGCAGTTGCACTTCTGGCTTTAATGATCGTAGGTGGGTTGTAGTTTGTATGTGATGCACAGACTTTATAGTTTGAAGTATTTCATATCAAAATTATATTTACCACACTGATGTGATATCATCTCTCATTAAATATATCTCACACAACTCCATCCAAAAGTTGTTTTTTTGTTTTGTTTTGTTTTTTATGTATTTTGAAGTATTTCAATTTTATTACTTTTCAATCTTATGTGCAGTAATTATAGGGTTGGTGAACTGCTATGGATTGAAGTCTGCAGCAAGAATGATGTTCGTTTTCACCATTACAAAGGTTGTCATGGTTTTGTTTATTGTGGTCATCGGGATTGGGATATTGCTACAGAAGGAAAGGTTGCCAAACACCTACAGACACCCATTTGATAACTTGCATGGAGAACCGCCTTCAGTATTTTCAGTGGCTCTTTCCTTCTACAGCGTGTTGTTTGCTTATGATGGATGGTAAGGTGCCGTAGCCTTTGTAGGTTCTGTCCTAATCATTATTGTAGTGTACTTGAATATATCACAATTTGTTATTTTATGTGTAGGAATGCAATGAGCTATGCTGTGGAAGAAACAAAGAATGTGAAAAGGTAATTTCAATTCCATAAATACGTGCAGGTTCAAAGACACATTCACTCACATAGAGGGGGGACACAGTAGAGTATCTCTAGTTGTGACTCATGCAGTTGTGTTGTACTGAACCATGGGCAGAAATGGCATGGGCAGAAATGGCATGGGCAGAAATGGCATGGGCAGAAATGGCATGGGCATCTGGTCTGAATATGGTTGCACTCATTTATTTATCTCACTATTTGCTTATCTTTGGCATGGGCTCAGCTCATTCTGACACTACACATTGTTTTACACATCATTATTTTGAGCATTTGATGGGACACTACTGCATTTATAGGAACTATTACTGATGCAACTATTGTTTGCTGTTGGCAGGACCATGCCTTTTTCTCTCTACATAGGTGTCTCCATAGTGACGGTTAGCTATCTCCTTGTCAATCTCAGTTTCTTTGCCGTCTTGACATATGAAGAGATAGAAAGTGCAGTCGCTGTTGCTCTGGTAAGTTGACACTGCAAGACTGAATCAATGCACGCACATTACCAATACACTAGAAACATAGGCTGATGAATATCGTATTCACCACATTATTGTAATTAAACATACCAAAAATGATTATACTCCAGCACGTTGACCACTTTTTTTTTAATAAGTGCTTATTTCTTATGTATATGTCACACACACACACACACACACACACACACACACACACACACACACACACACACACACACACACACACACACACACACACACACACAGCCATTTGGTAAAGAAGCTATTGGCACTGCTGGGCTGGTGATTATTCCTTTGCTGGTTTCAGCATCAGCATTTGGTGCAGCAAATGGATCTCTCTTCAATGCCTCCAGAGTTCTCTATGTAGCTGCAAGAGAAGGGCACGCCCCCAAGTTTCTGTCCAGACTGCACGAAACATCAAAGACTCCTGTTCCAGCCATTTTGCTGCAGGTAAGCTGAGGTGCAAGGTTGTTGGGAGCCATTTTGAAGCAGCTTTAGTTTTAATTGCAGCTGTAATGCATCATTTGTGAATGAAATAACTTTGCTAGTGCACATACCGCTGCACCTGTATACAGCTATATGCAGCTGTATATATCCACTGTGTTTCCCATGCTCTGGACTACAATGGTTAGAACTGACACAGTCAACATTAGGTCTACAAGACAACCTGCTCATTAGTGCCTTGCAGTTTATAAGAACTTAATGCTTGTTTTTCTGAGTTTCAGTCCTGTCTAAGTGAGCTAATAGTTTAGAATTATTATTCTGGTTGTTTTGGTGTGTGTGTGTGTGTGTGTGTGTGTGTGTGTGTGTGTGTGTGTGTGTGTGTGTGTGTGTGTGTGTGTGTGTGTGTGTGTGTGTGTGTGTGTGTGTGTGTGTGTGTGTGTGTGTGTGTGTGTGTGTGTGTGGTGTGTGTGTGTGTGTGTGTGTGTGTGTGTGTGTGTGTGTGTGTGTGTGTGTGTGTGTGTGTGTGTGTGTGTGTGTGTGTGTGTGTGTGTGTGTGTGTGTGTGTGTGTGTGTGTGTGTGTGTGTGTGTGTGTGTGTGTGTGTGTGTGTGTGTGTGTGTGTGTGTGTGTGTGTTTTAATTTTATTATAAATTGATTTGTGGTGCCTATTCTATCACACTAGATGGTACGTGTGAATTCACAGTGTTAGATGGGCTGGTCGCCATGGTGATATTACATCATCACTGTTGCTTCATAGGTCATCTTATGTGATAGAACTGGCATTTTAAACTATTTGTTAATATATATATATTAGCAGCATATACACGGCTTTTCTTGTGATATTAGAACTGGCATTTTAAACTATTTGTTAATATATATATATATATATATATATATATATATATATATATATATATATTAGCAGCATATACACGGCTTTTCCTGTGATATAATGACATGTCCACAGGAAAATGTGTGGCTTAGTGTTATTCAAACCATTTCCCTACCAGATCCATTTTTTTTTTTTTTGCATGCTTCTAGGTCTCTAGGTCCATGAATATCACCGTCCATCAATACTTTGTATCATATTTGGCATTTTTGGCCTGGCATGCCCTTTGGAAGAGATATGGTCAATGAACCAATTTTTAATGGATGAAAGCTATCCACTGTGTAGGATGTGCCTACTTTGAAGTGTGGGTTATAATTTTATGGTGGATTGGTCGGTAGGAGAGTTGTGTGGCCAAGAGTTGTCCAAGCACCACTTCTGGTGTTTTCAGCATCACAAACCTACAGGAAGAGGTTTGAATACAAATAGCCATTCTGAGTAGAGAGTATCCAATCAAATGTAATTCAAGCGTCTTCATTCATTCAAGTATTATTGAAAATGTCATGATTCAAGACCAGTGTCTCAAAATCATTACTTTCTAACCCTACTTATTTTCAGCTATCCAAAAAAATCACTACAAAAACACTAATACAAATTATATCTAGCATTCAAACCACACATTACAGCTTTTCCTTCAGATCACAGCTTCAATATTTACCTTATGCACTACTTATCCACATTCAAAATTGGGAGACAGAACATTTTCAGCACACCCAGGCTGAACCGTTGGAATGGAAAGTTCCCCTCAGATCCTTGTATGAATGCACATCCAGCCAAAAATTCTCTGTGCTGCTGGTGTCCCAGGCCAGCTGCTTGATCATGGAACAGTTAAACCCCAGTTCTTCCTGGGAAGAAACATCTTATGGAAAGGATTGTGGACACTGATTTTCTCTTCCAGGTGTAGCTTGCTAGAACAGTGGCAATTGGAATGGAACAGTCTTGGTAAGAAGCTTGATTCTTTCTGCAGCCTTATGGACTCCTTCCTCAGAAATTTGAAGGCATCTCTTCAAATCTTATCTTCTTCTGTATGGTCAGCTGGCTGTGGTCCAACTTTATCTGAAATCCCTGACTCCTGCTGAAATTCACTAAATTTTGAGAGTTTTTGGTAATTTCGCAATCAGACCTTTTCCCTCCCAATTTGTTTCCAAAGTTCACTCTTTATGGAAGCAATGCTCAGAACAACCCCACATTCTCCAGAAATCAGCCTCCTTCAAATAATTTTGCATCCATCCAATTGAGATGACAATATCACACATATAGATAATTCAATAACCAGTCACATAAATTACGATTACATGTATGTGTTTGTGTGCAAGCATGTTTCCTCTACTCAGGCCAGGAATCTACATGTAACATATCAATTCAATAAATAGCAAATCAACATTAAAATATTTGAGGCACGGGGGGGGGGGGGGGGGGGGGGAGAATTTAAAAAAAGACAAAAGAGAAAAAAATATTGTAGAAGGAAGATAATATGGGAGGAAAAGGGGGGGGGGGGGGGGAGAATTTAAAAAAAGACAAAAGAGAAGAAAAATATTGTAGAAGGAAGATAATATGGGAGGAAATTGGGGGGGGGGGGGGGGGGGGGGGGGGAGAAATGAAGAAAAGAAGGAAGGAAAGAAAAAGGGAAGAAAAGGGAAAGGGTGGGAATGGGAAATCAATCTAGTCAAGGTTTGAACCACTGAGTTTCAGCTTGGAAGACCTGTGCTTTACTACTGAGCCATGGCTCTTATTTTTTTTTAATTTTATTTTATTTTATTATTATTTTTTTTTAATGGAAAATTTGAATTCCTTCTTTCCCCCGAACAGGGGTAACACTTTAAGAATTTTTTTTTTTTTGTGGTGAAAACACATAGTAGAGACCTTAAGTCCAAGGGTTTGTCTGGCCAAAGTACAATTTTTGGTATTTTTTGGCCTGAAGAGAATATGGTAAGTGGTATTGGCCATATGTAGGTACGCAAAAAAAATCTCCTGGAGACACTAATTCCAAAAATATATGGGTTCATGGGTCCAACTTGTAATCTGAAGGCGCTACGGGAAGTCATACAGACTACAGAGACTACAACTCTATATGTACTATCGAAAAACTCACCCTACAGCCGGATTTTCGGCCCACCTTTAACATGTGATTAGATCACAGTGTGTTTGTTTTGTTTTTTTAAGTACCATTTTGACATTTTTTTAACCTTACACATAAAAAGGGAGAGGTGTGGCCAGATGAGACCCACCCCACATTATTCGCAGTCTAGTAGTGTCTGCATGCCAAAGTTTTAGGGGTGTGGCCATAAAAATATGCTTATGACATTCCTCTGGTGACTCTGATTCTAAACATGTATGGGTTGGTGGGTCTAACTTGAACTGTTAGAGCATGAATCACGAACACACAGACAAACAGACAGACAGACAGACAGACAGACAGACAGACAGACAGACAGACAGATTATTCACACATTATATATATTATGTATATCACTAGACAACAAAGAATTATGCTATATTTTTAACAATCGTATAAGAAAAGTTTGTTGTTGTTTTGTTGCTGTTTTTTTCTTGATCAAAGGCCCTTGATTATTCTAACTGAGAAATATGAAATAATACAGTACATCCTCTTTGGAGAGACCACCTTTATATCTGACAAAAATTGGTCTCACAAAAGATGTGGTCTTCCAATAGAGGGGTCTCCCAAGAAGCAGGCTACTGTACTCCTGCAGATCTCTACGTGCCTACACTGTTTGACCATGGGAGGGTTCTATTATCAGCGTCTCAAGGAAGTATAGAAATTGTCACTTCTGTTGCAGTTATGAAGAAAATTGATAACTTTTGCTATCTTCTCATTCCCACATCAGAGTGCCAATGAACTAATAATTAGGAAATCCTAATAGTTGTTTGTTTAATCCTTTGGTTGATAGAAGTATTCCAAAAAAAT